>ML399159.1:35981-86934 GCA_005239525.1 Nicotiana knightiana | reverse complement strand
TATTTCATAGAATTTTAGTATAGAATAGTATATCCCTGATTTTATATTGGCTTGGTTAAATAACGATTAGAGTGATTTAGCAAGTAGTTTACACAAGTCCTTGTGGGTACGATATCTGGACTTAAAATCCCGTATTACTTGTCGACCACGTACACTTGCGTGTGCATTGGGAAATCAACCAACAGGTGGCATACCCGACAGGTCTGCAGGTAACACCTCTAGAAACTCACAGACTATGGGCACAGACTCCATAGAAGGAACCTCGAAACTAGAATAACGAACATAAGTAAAGTAGGCCAAACACCATTTCTCAACCATGCGCTGAGCCTTCATATATGAGATAACCCTACTGGAAGAATGACCAGGAGTCCCCCTCCACTCCAGTCGAGGCAACCCCGATAATGCTAATATCACGGTCTTGGCATGACAATCCAGTATGGCATGGTAATAAAACTGAAGCATCCCTGCTGCAAACTGAAACCATACATGTGATAACTACATCAGAGGCCTCAGCCTCAGGTCTGGCCGGAATAGCATATCATCGGGGCTGGGCCCCTCCCATATGAACTACGTCCCTAGGACGGCCTCTTTCTGGCTGACCACTACCCCTAGTAGCCTAGCCTTCACCTCTAACTGTCTGACCTCCACCTCTAACACCTCGACCTCTTCCTCTGGCTGGCTGAGCAGGTGGTAGAGCACCTGGTGCAAAAACCATAACACGAGAACCCCGGTGCTGAGAACTGCTCGAGGCTCGAGGGAAAAATCTAGCAGTGTGCCTCTGATCGCCACAATTATAACAAGACCTCGGCTGCTGAGACTGCTGAACCTCACGACCTGAATAACCACCCTGAAAAATCTGAAGCGGTGGTGTATTGATAGGAGCTGATGGTGCACTGTAGGGAAACTAATCAGAATATTGCATAGGAGATCCACGACCACCTGGAGCACTGCGAGACACTTGAAGTGCTGAATGAAATTGCCTAAGAGGATAGCCCCTACCAAAAGAATCCCTGCCTCTAGATGAGGCGCCAGTGAACCTACCAAAATAATGAGGTCTTTTGTCAGACCCCTTACCCCCCCCTACAACATAACCATCTCAACCCGTCGGGCCACATTAGCTGCATCCTGGAACAAAATCCCACTCCATGTCTCCTTGGCCATCTGCAACCTGATCGGCTGAGCTAGCCCCTCAATAAATCTACTTACCCTCTCTCGCTTGGTGGGAATTATCATAATAGCATGCCCAGCCAAGGTAACAAATCTGGTCTCGTACTGGGTGACGGTCATAGAGCCCTGCTGGAGGCACTCAATTTGCCTCCGTAGATCCTCTCTCTAAGTGATAGGAAGAAACTTCTCCAGGAATAGCTGAGTGAACTAGGCGCAAGTCAAGGTCGGTGATCTAACTGGTCTGGCAAAACAATAGTCTCTCCACCAAGTCTTGGCGGGACCTGATAGACGAAAGGTAGCAAAGTCAACCCCATTGGTCTCCACTATCCCCATGTTCCGTAGAACCTCATGGAAGCTATCCAAATAGTCCTGGGGATCCTCTGAAGATGCACCGCTATATGTAGTAGTGAAAAGCTTGGTGAACCTGTCCAACCTCCACAAAGCATCAGCAAACAACTAGCTTATCTACTGGAGTCTGAAATTGAGGAGCCAACTGCTACGGAGTGCGATTAGTGGGAGTCTGGGCTCCTCCCCTAGCCTGAGAGACGGCTGGTGCTGCAAGAAGCAAACCTGCCTGAGCGACACTCTCTATAAGGCCCACTAGACGGGTCAGAGCATCCTGGAGTACTGGGGTGGCAATGAACCCCTCAGGGACCTGAGCTGGCCCAACTGGGACTATCTGGGCAGGACCTCATCAGCAAACTCTACTTGAGGCTCCACCACTGGGGCTACTGCTCTGGGATGAGATCTGCCCCTGCCTCGGCCTTTAGCACGGCCTCGGCCTCGCCCTCGGCCTCTCGTAGGAGCTGCAACTGGAGGCTCGGGCTGGTGACCAGTGGATGAAGAATCACGTTTTCTTGCCATCTGCAAGAGAATAGAATAGAAATCCAGTTAGCATTTAGGATTCAAATCGCACGACAGAGAAGAATAGATGTGAAGTCATTCCTAAACTCTACATCCTATGGGGGATAAGCATAGACGTCTCCAGACCGATCTCTTAGACTCTACTAAGCTTGTTCGTGAATTTGTGAGACCTAGGCAACCTAGTTCTCTGATACAAACTTTTCACGAGCCGAATTTCCCACCGTCGGGACCGTGATGGCGCCTAACGTAGAACCCGCTAGGCAAGCCAATGTAAATATTTAATTTTTCTTATTCCTTTATTATTACCAAATAGCATGCAAAAAGACAACACTAACATAGATATAAGTACAAAATGGAGCAAGGTATATAAACTCAATGTATGCCTTTACGAAATTTCACAAAACCAATCCCAGAACTTTGGAGTCACAAACTCACGAATGGTCTATGAATAATACACATAACGGTCTGAATGAAATAAGTACATCTGTTTCTGAAGTAACTAGAACAGAATACAAGAAAAGAAGTAGAAAGGGACGCCAAGGCCTGCGGATGCCTGCAGGACTACATCGGGGTCTCCACTGAACTGAAGGCAGCAACCTCGATCTATGGTCCGTAGGGTCCTACACCGGGATCTACACAAAAGTGCAGAGTGTAGCATCAGTACAACCAACCCCATGTACTGAGTAAGTGTCAAGCCTAACCTCGACGAAGTAGTGATGAGGCTAGGACACAACAACCAAAACCAACCTGTGCAGTTTAATAGTGTACGGAGAAAAATGATACAACGAGAAATAGGCAGTTAAGCATAAGGGAAAAGGGGAACATGCTGAGGGGAGGGAATATCAAATAATGAAAGTAACGAGGTAAGGCACAATTTAGATATCAATTTAATCAACGGAATAGTAATACGAAAACAAGTGCACGGCATCACCCTTCGTTCTTTTACTCTCGTCCTCCCCATCAGAATCAATATATTCGCCATCACCCTTCGTGCTTTTACCTCACAATATCATGGCCGGCATTATCCTTCGTGCATTATCTCTCATATCATGGCATGACATCACCCTTCGTGCTTTTACAATCACAATATTGGCACGGCATCACCCTTCGTGCATTAACATTCACTCAAAGTCTCACGCACGACATCAAAATATAACTTGACATCTTTTTCCAGCAACCTGCACAAAGGAGTAGCAATTTTAGAAAAATATTTAATAAAGCGCCTATAAAATCCTTCGTGTCCCAAGAAACTCTAGACGCCCTTCACTGAAATTGGTGGAGGTAGTTTTTCAACTGCCTCCACTTTTGCCTTATCAACTTTGATGCCACTTTTAGATACTCTATGACCCAAAACAATGCCTTCCTGCACCATGAAGTGACACTTCTCCCAATTTAACACCAGATTTGTTTCTTCACAACGGGCCAACACCATGCTCAGAATTTTCAAACAATCATCATAAGATGACCCAAAGACTGAGAATTCATCCATGAACACCTCTACGAATTTTTCCACCATATCAATGAAAATAGCCATCATACATCTCTGGAAGGTGGCTGGTGCATTGCAAAGACCAAATGGCATTCACTTGAAGGCGAAGGTGCCATAAGGGAAAGTAAACGTGGTGTTCTCCTGATCCTATAGGCATATGAAAATTTGATTGTAACCTGAATACCCATCCAAAAAGCAATAACATTCATGCCCTGCTAATCTTTCCAGCATTTGATCAATGAATGGGAGTGGACAATGATCCTTGCGGGTTTCTTTGTTGAGCCTTCGATAATCAATGCAAACTCTCCAACCCGTAACAGTGCGGGTAGGAATTAGCTCATTCTTTTCATTCTCAATCACGGTCATCCCTCCCTTTTGGGCACACATTGAACTAGGCTCACCCAATTGCTGTCAGAAATAGGGAAAATGATACATGCATCCAGCAATTTTATTACTTCTTTCTTCACTACTTCTTTCATGATGGGATTTAGCCTTCTTTGCTGCTCAACACTCGAACGATTTCCATCTTCCCAAAAGATTTTATGCATGCAAAACGATGGGTTGATTCCCTTAATATCCACAATGGTTCACCCAATCGCCTTTTTGTGCTCACGAAGTACCCTAAGCAATTTCTATTTTTGTGTATTGGTCAGGCTGGATGAGATGATCACGGGCAATGTCTGAGAGTTCCCCAAATAAGCATAGGGTAAATGTGCTGGAAGAGGTTTGAGTTCCATCTTTGGAGCCTCTTCAATAGATGGCTTAGGAGGGGTTATAGTAACAGGATTGTTCAACTCTCCAAATTTTCCTAGCCCGTGGAGGTAACTGCATGATACTTCAAGAACTTTCTCAATGTCTCCCTTTGTTACATCCCCACAGTCTTCTTCATCCCCAACCAACACTCGCTCAAGAGGGTCAACAGGACTCATGTAGGGAACCAGTGACGCCGATTTGCTTTCCACTACAGTAATCATGGATAGCTCTTCATAGTGGATAGGTAACTTGAGTGCCTTATAAACATTAAACACCTCCACTCGATCACCAACTCGCATCGTCATTTTCCCTTCACACACATCAATAATAGCTCGGCCCGTAGCTAGGAAGGGACGTCCCAAAATAAATGGGACTTCCTCATCAGGCTCATAGTCCAATATAATGAAATCAGCTGGGAATATGAAAGAGCCCACCTGAACCAGCACATCTTCAATTACTCCCTCCGGATGAGCAAGGGAGCAATCAGCCAATTGTAAAATCACTGTTGTTGGGCGTAGCTCACCCAACCCCAACTGCTTGAACACAGATAGTGGCATCAAATTTATGATTGCCCTAAGATCGCACAAANAGCGGCATCAAATTAATACTTGCCCCAAGATCGCACAAAGCTCGCCCGACTGCATGCTTACCAATTGAGATTTGGATAGTAAAACTACCCGGTTCTTTTAGTTTCTGAGGTAGCTTGCTTTGAATTCTTGAGTTAACTTCCTCAGTGAGCGCCACGTTTCGAACTCAGTCAGCCTTCATTTATTGGCCATAATGTCCTTTATGTATTTAGCATATTTGGGCACCTCCTGCAAAATGTCTACCAGTGGAATATTGATTTGTACCTGCTTCAAGAGGTCAAGAAACGTTTTGTATGCGGCATTATCTTTCACCTTTTGCAACCTTTGAGGGAATGGAGGGGGTGTCCTGGCAACAAATGGTGGGGGTTGCTCAGCCACTGCCTCCTTTGTGCTTATCTGATTCTTTTGGGTTGTCTGATGTTGATTCAATGATGGTTGGTTTCTCATTAAAAGTTACCTGCTTTCTCTTTTTGGAATTGACTTCTTCCAATTGCCTCCCACTCCTCAAAGATACAGCATTAACATATGCTTTAGGATTAGCTTCAGTGTCACTTCGAAGAGCTCCCGTTGGTCGGGTATTTTGAGAACTGGCGAGTTGCCCCACTTGACGTTCCATATTTCTCATCGCTATAGTCTAGGCTTGGTGATCAGCCATTATTTTTTGATTGAAAGCAAGTTGGTTGTTCATCATTCTCTTCATAATCTCGTCAAGGCTTGCTAATGGTTCCTGGGGTGGTTTGTACTGCTATTGAGGTGCTGGATGCCTGTAGTGATTCTGAGTGCTTTGATTTCCACCCCAAGAGAAGTTTGGGTGGTTTCTCCAGTTGGGGTTATAAGTGTTTCCATATTGATTTTCTTGTCCCCTATTCGCGTTACCCATAAAGCAGACAGAATCTAGATTAACTGGGCATAAATCACTCAAATGACCCTCTCCAGAGACTTCACAAAATACCTGAATCTGTTGCACTGGTCGGGCCTTTTGCACTGGTTGAGATTGTTNCCTGAGGTGGTTTGTACTGCTGTTGAGGTGCTGGATGCCTGTAGTGATTCTGAGTGCTTTGATTTCCACCCCAAGAGAAGTTTGGGTGGTTTCTCCAGTTGGGGTTATAAGTGTTTCCATATTGATTTTCTTGTCCCCTATTCGCGTTACCCATAAAGCAGACAGAATCTAGATTAACTGGGCATAAATCACTCAAATGACCCTCTCCAGAGACTTCACAAAATACCTGAATCTGTTGCACTGGTCGGGCCTTTTGCACTGGTTGAGATTGTTGCTTGTTAATGATCAGGTTCATGTGATTTACTTGGTTAGTCAATGTTGAAATCTGAGCTGACAATGCTGAGACCACATCTAGTTCAAGAACCCCTGGTGACTGTTGAACCACATTTCTCCCCATCTCACCTTGCCAGTCTGGATTGCTTTTGGAGAATTTATTCTGTAATGCAAATATTTCATCATAATGCTTCTCCAACATCTGACCTCCGGCTGCTGCATCTACCACAATTTTTGTTTGTGGATGGAGCCCTTCATTGAAAGTGTGAACTAACACCTCGTTTGTTTGATTGTGATGAGGGCAATCTCTGAGTAGCCCCTTGAATCTTTCCCATGTTGAATATAAAGACTCACCCGTTTTCTATTTAAATGAGACTATCTCACTCCTGATCTTTGCAGTCTTTCCCGAAGGGAAGAACCTTGCCAGAAATTTTCTCGCCAAATCGTTCCATGTTGTAATGGAATTAGTTGGTTCTGCCTTCAGCCATCGCTTTGCTTCGCCCAATAGAGAGAATGGGAAAAGTGTGAGCCTCGCATAATATGGCGTGACCCCGTTAGTGATATAAGTATCACTAATTTCAAAGAAGTTCATAATGTGCTGTTGTGGATCCTCGTGTGGAAGACCCAAAAATTACATGTTTGCATGAAGTAGTTGGATCATGCTCTGTTTCAGCTCAAAGTGCCCAGTGGCTCTGGGCTTGATGATGCTGGAGGTAACATTAGCAATACTGGACATTGCTACCTCCTGAACAACCATATGTTTTTCCTCTCCCATGTTCACATGAAATTGGATGAGGTCCTGAATATTGTCTGTATCTCTTGCTTCTCGCAACCTCCTGTGAAATGTTCTCTCAGGTTCGGGCTCAAAGCCGTCAAGTCTGCCCTGGCTTCTGACCCTACGCATTCAATCAAAGCTCCTAAGATTAGAGCAAAAATCACGTGATGTTAGACTCAATGAAATAAACAATTAAAGAAAAAACTAGAAAGTAGTCTATATTCAAGTCCCCGGCAACGGCGCCAAAAACTTGTTGGTCCCAAACGCACACGCAAGTATACGTGGTCGTAGCAAGTAATATAATGTTAAATCGAATGTCGAACCCACAAGGACTTGCATAAACTACTTGCTAAATCACTCTAGTTGTCATTTAATCAAGCCAAAATAAAATCTATGGAATAACTAATTATCAAGTACGAAGTATTGTTTTATATTCAGTCGAGGCAAATATTCTAGGGTTGTGATCAATTAACCACTCGTATTGCATTCTAATTAACTCTCCCCTTCATATAATTCACTCATGGTTGCTAATTAATCGATAAACGCTCTCATAGCCTTGTCCCGAAGCACTACTCGCCTATTCTCAATAGATTAACGCCTATATTCCTATGAAATTAATCTATTAGAACGCACTAATATTACGATGTTTAATTAAGCACGGTGACTAGGTATATTCCTATTCTAACCACAAATCTGCTCCCCTAAAGGGTTAAGATCGCACCCTCTTCAATTCTTCTCTAATCTATATACGGTTTTCCCAAGCATAACATATATAGTATATAGAACCTAACTGATGGCCAAACAATTAAGCAATTAAACACATAATTGAAGAAACAACCATATATTGAGTGAACTATAATCAAGGTTAAATTAATGTCGAATAGCAATATTCATGGCTAAACCACAACCCCAGAACAATGGGTGTTTAGCCACTCATGCTAAAATCAAACAATTGCATAAGTGTTAAATTAATTGTAAATACTAGAAAAAAGATGAAGACAACTGATAATCCTTCGCTTCCTAATGATCCTGTGTGTATCTTCTCTCCAACGTGGCAGATTCTCCCAAAGTTGTGTTTTTTTAGGGTCTATTTATATGTTTTCGGACAAACCCTAAACGTATAGGATACTTCTAGTCAAACCGGGAAACACTTAAAACCTTCAAAACTTGGAGTAGGCCGGATCAGGGACCAGGCGTTACAGGTCAAACGCCTGGCTAACGCCTGGCCAGGGCTGGCATTATGGGCCAAACGCCCCCCAAACGCCTTGTGACACCAGGCTTTATAGCCCAAACGCCCAGCTAAATCCTGTTATAACTAGGCTTTACAGCCCAAATGCCCGGCTATAGCCCGCTTCACTCCTTTTTGACTCTTGAGCGTATTTTTGACGTTTATGCATCCATTTAGCTCGGCTTCCATCTGTAATTCACCTACAAATGAATAGACTCAATTATGCACATACGACGTGTAAGGCATATAATTAACACACATAAAATGTAAGGCACATAATGCTTTCAACCATGAATTATAGCCACGCATCACATACCACCCTCAAGTTGAACCATGCTGAAGTACAAAACATGAGACGGGTCACCAACATACTTCTGGTGCATGGAAACATGGAAAATCGGATGAACACTCGATAAGCCGGCGGCAAAGCAAGTCTATAAGCCATATGTCCAACCCTCTGTAGCACCTCAAAAGGCCCAATGAACCGGAGACTCAACTTGCCCCTCTTCCCGAACCGCATAACACCTTTCATGGGTGACACCTTCAATAGAACCTTCTCCCCAACCATAAAAGACACATCCCGGACCTTCCGGTCTACATAACTCTTCTGCCTAGACTGCGTCGTGCGAAGCTGCTCCTAAATCAACTTCACCTTATCCATCACATCCTGTACAAAATTTGTGCCCAATAGCCTAGCCTCATACGGAGCCATCTGGATACTCGACTGATAGCTATTATTATATGCGAACTCTGTGAGTGGCAGAAACTAGTCCCATGGACCCCCAAAATCAATGACACAAGCACACAACATGTTCTCTAGAATCTGAATAGTGCGCTCTGACTACCCATCCGTATGAGGATGAAATGTTGTGCTCAAATCAACCCGAGTATCCAACTCTCTGCACGGCCCTCCAAAACTGAGACGTGAACTTAGTACATATATCTGAAATGATAGAAACTGGAACACTATGCAACCGGACAACCTCCCGGATATAAATCTCAGCTAACTGCTCCGAAGAATAGGTAGCACCAACAGAAATGAAGTGCGCAGACTTGGTCAGCCAATCCACAATAACTCATATAGCATTGAACTTCCTCGAAGTCTGTGGGAACCCAACTGCAAAGTCCATGGTGATCTGCTCCCACTTCCACTCCAAAATGTCCAACCTCTAATGTAATCCCCCTGGTCTCTGGTGCTCATACTTGACCTGCTGACAGTTGAGACACCGAGCTATGAATCTGACGATATCCTTCTTCATCCGCCTCCACCAATAATGCTATCTCAGATCCTGATACATCTTCGCGGCACTCGGATGGATGGAATACCGCGAGCTGTGGGCCTCTACTAGAATCAACTTTCAAAGTCCATCTACATTAGGCATACATATCCGACCATGTATCCTCATAACCCGACCATCACCGATAACTACATCTCTAGCATCACCTCGTCGGAACCTGTCCTGAAGAACGAGTAAGTGTGGGTCATCATATTGGCGCTCTCTGATCCGGTCATAAAGAGAAGACTTGGAGGCTACACAAGAAAATACCCGGCGGGGCTCTGATAGATCCAATCTCACCAACTGACCCGCTAAGGCCTAAATATCAAGTTCTAATGGTCTCTCTGATGTTTGAAGGTATGCTAGACTCCCCAAACTCCCTGCTTTGCGACTCAATGCATCGGCCACTACATTGGCCTTCCCCGGATGGTATAGAATAGTGATATCATAGTCCTTAAGAAGATCCAACTGTCTCCTCTGACGCAAATTCAAATCCTTCTGCATAAACAGGTGCTACGGACTACGGTGATCAGTGAAAACCTCACAATGCACCCCATACAAATAATGATGCCAAATCTTCAAGGCGTGAATAATGGCTGCAAGCTCGAGATCATGAACTAGATAATTATTCTCATGATTCATCAACTGGCGTGAGGCGTAGGTAATCACCCTACCCTCCTGCATCAAAACACAACCGATGGCTATCCTCGAGGCAACACAATACACAGTATAAGAACCTGAAGCTGATGGCAATACTAACACTAGAGCTGAGGTCAATGCAGCCTTTAGCTTCTGAAATCTCTCCTCACACTCGTCTGACCACCTGAACAGAGCACCCTTCTGGGTCAATTTGGTCAAGGGCGAAGCAATAGAAGAAAACCCCTGCACAAAGCGACAGTAAGACCCCGCCAAATTGTAAGGACCCGACCGGTCGTTTTGAGCTCTAGCGCGTCGTTCAGTGATTTGAAGTCATGAGCAGCTCCATTTCAGGTATTATGACTTGTAAGTGTAATTGAATTTCGGAAAGTTCAGAGTTGATTTGGAAGGAAAATTCTAATTTCAGAAGCCTTAAGTTGGAAGAATCAACTAAGATTGGAATTTTGAGGAAACGACCTCCGGATCAAGATTTGAAGGTTCCAGTAGGTTCATATGATAATTTCAGACTTGGGCGTATGTCCGGATCGGGTTTTGGATAACCCGGGAGCGTTTCGATGCATATTATGGAAGTCAGCATTTTTGAAGAAATTTCCTAAGTTTGGCTTGAAGCGCATTTCAGTGATGTTGATGTCGATTTGGGATTCCGAGTCTGGGAATAGCTCCGTATGGTGATTTTGGAGTTGGGAGCGCAATCGGATATGGATTTGGATATCCGTAGGTCATTTTGAAGTCATTTGGCTAAAGATAGAAATTTGAAGGTTTTTGAGAAATTCGACTGGAAGTGGAAATTTTGATAACGAGGTTGGAATGCGATTCCGGAAGTTGGAGTAGGTCTGCAATGTCGAATATGACTTGTGTGCAAGATTTGGGGTCAATCGGATGTGATTTGATAGGTTTCGTCATCGGATGTGGAAGTTTGGAATTTGTTCATAAAGTTTGGATTTGGGGGCGATTCGTGGTTTCAATGTTGTTTGATATGATTTGAGGCCTCTAGCAAGTCCTCATTATGTTTTGGAATAGGTTGGTATAATTAGACGGGGTCCCGGGGGCCTCGGGTCGATTCCGGGTGGTTAACGGATCAAGTTGAGAGTTTGAAGAAGGCTGGAATTTACTGTCATCTGGTGTTACTGCACCTACGAGAATTTGGCCGCAGGTGCGGAGTCGCAGGTGCGAAGAAGTGGTGGTCTAGCTGAGAGCACAGGTGCGATGGTATTACCGCACCTGCTAAGTCGCAGATGCGGGATATAGGGCGCAGGTGCAAGGTTGGCTTGAGCTGAGGAAAGCCGCAGGTGCGGAGGTTTGGTCGCACCAGCGGAATCGCAGGTGCGAAAAATGGCCTGGGCAGAATGTTTTAAAACTGTGAATTGTTGGCCATTTCTTCATTTCTTCTTTGGTTTGGTCGACTTTGGAGGAGCTTCAAGAGAGGGTTTTCATCAGGAATCACAAGGTAAGTAACTCCTTTATGTTTCTAAGTTAAATACAAGGTTATTTCATGGAATTATATGAAAGTTGTGGAAAAATTTGGAAATATTGAAGAAAAACCTAGAAATGGTAATTTGGATTTTTAACCACGAATTGAGCATGGAATGTAGAGTAAATCATATATTTGAACTAGTGAAGCTACGGGTAGAATTTATCTTCGATTAATTTTGGATTCTGGGCACGTGGGCCCGAGGTCATTTTGGTCATTTCACTGAGCGGAGTTAGGAAATTATATAATTTGGAATTGTTGTAAATGTTAGAGTATATTCTCATTGGTTTATCGTTGTTTTGGTTAGTTTCGGAGCATTGTGCAACGATTTGGGTCCTCGGAAGGGCTTGGAGGCCGGTTATTGAATTTCGGAGCGAGGTGAGGCCCCTTTCTAACTTTGTGAGGGGGAATTGTCCCCCTAGGTGAACTAAATGAATACATGCTATCGATTGTGGGGGGCTACGTATGCACGAGATGAAGGGAATCCGTGCTTAGCTACTATTATGTCATGTATGGGTAGCCTAGGACCCACTAGCATGCTTTACTTGTTGTACTGTTGACCTTGTCAATGATTTATCATGTGATGCTTTCAATTAGTATTTTAACCTCTGGGAAGGATAGAGTTTACTTTTCTTAATCACCTAGAAGGAGAATTGATTCTTGCTTGAATAATTGTGTTTCGGATAAACCTATAGAGTTCGGAACCCTGTCAAAATCAGCAAGTAAATCTCCAGAAAATTTTAAATATTATACTCATATTTAATAAAGGAGAATTTTATCACTTCATTGAACAACTAATTTTCCTGATAAAAATGTGGTTTATTGGTGTGAATATGTCTAACTTTGGGTGCCTGAGTCGCATGTATGATTCACGAGCAGGATGACCCTGTATTTATGTATATGCATATGAGCACCTGAGTCGCAGGTATGATTCGTGAGCAGATTAGCATTATTATTTTTTACGTTAACCGCGCCGCATGATCGGTTCGCGAGCGGGGCAGATAAATGCATCTATGTTTCGGATCGTTCGACCCTCGGCAGTGCACAGTTTATTATTGTTGGTCCGCGTCGTTTGACTATCGGCGTTGCTTGCGCATGATATTTACTGCATATTTGCTGTGATTTTTCCTGATTACTGGCCTGAAATTTTAAATTGTCAACTGAAATGACAGAGATTTAAAGTTATTAAAGATTTTTTGAAGAAGTTGTTCCTTCCGGGTTAATTGTTATTTGATCAAATCACCATGTTGATTAATTGATATTAATATGATGAAGATTTAAAGTGTTAAATGCGGAAAAAGTGGATATTATTTATTCCTGATTTTAATAAATTTGTCTATGAGAATCATGCTTAGTACCACATTTTAATATATTAAATTGACCTCTAGAAAGTGTCTAATTTGACCTCTCGACACTACCTCTCTGAGGTTAGGCGGGCGACTCACTGAGTACGCGTTGTTTTCGTACTCATGCTACACTGTTGTGTATTCTTATTGCACATGTACTTTCATAGCGCTGTGGCGGATTTGGAGACTTAGGCAAGCTCCATCATCCGGAGGCGATCCGCAGCTGTTAGAGTCTCCCTCATACTATAGTACATTATTTTAATTTCCTTGTCCACTTGTATTTCGGAAAAGCTTTATAGAAATTTATAAAAAAATTTAGAAATTGCTCATGTAAATACACCACTACTACTATTGGTATTGATAACCAAGTGTTAATAAAGAACCAAATCATCTTTTATTAGATGCTCTTCTTCGTTTCCGGCACGAAGCAAGAAGACACTGAATATTGAACCTGTTCTTACTTTATATTTCTTTTCAGTTGAATCTGTTTCGTTTGAGGCTAGAAGTATAACTTTGGCAAGGTAGTTTTTACAGTCTCTGCTTTTGTCGATTTTGAAACTACTGGTAGTACTTGATAGAAATCACCTCCCAAACCATTATTTTTTTTCACCAAATCGTTCATTAATATCTAATATATCTCTAGAACTCCGAGCAATTATTTCGATCGTTTGACACTTAGTCATACATGCTTCATCTCATATAATCGGTTTCGCTTTCCTTATATTACACGAAAAATTGATTAAAAAAATATTATTACAGGGGATTCTTATGAAACACACTTTATTAAATCTTTCGACATATTTTTAATAAGAATTTAATAGATAGACAAAATTTTATTAATTTTAAATATTAAAAATTATCATAGAAGACATTGTAATCCAAAAAAAAAAGGTTATTGTAGTTATGTCATTTCCCTATGAGTCCTTCTATTTAATATTTTAGGGCTATTTTGATATAATAATATTGTATTTATATTTTTATAATAATATAGGCTCTCATATTTCTAAATGGAGTTGGAAAATATAATACATTCTCTAATTAAATTAGTAATAGGGCATTATAAACGTTTTCAAATTAAATTAGTAATAGAAAACTTTAAGAACTATATCCTAAAAGCAATAGGATTATATGACTAAAGATATTCACTTGTTCAATTTTATATAAATTAGATCGCCCGAAAGTAATTATACTAAAAGGATTCTTAAAGGTAATCAACCTAAAACTGATACGATTATAAGGGTAATGTCTAGAATTCCAGTTATGTTCTTTAATTATGAGTTATTATGCTTAATATTATAAGGTTATTTTTTGTAAATTGACATTGTATTCATTATTTTATAATATATGTATGTATGTATGTATGTATGTATGTATGTATGTATGTATGTATGTATCCAATATTAATGAGAATAAATTCTTTAAAACCAACATTAATAATAATCAAAATGTGCTCCGCTCCGCCCGCCAAGCGGGCGGCAGGAGCAGCGGACAAGTGCTTGGTAAGCCAACAGTCCAGTGAACTGTGCGGGGCACTCGAAGAAAGGGGGCACACTGAGCAAGTACGAAAAATTGGCACCGCTCCACTTTCTTAAAAGCAAAGACCACTACGGGAAGTCAAATCAAGAATCTATGAAAGTGGGGAGTCGTCCGGTCAATATTGGATCACTGTGCTTATTACCTTCTAACACTTCATAATTTGGAATTCTCAAACACTAAAGGTTCTCTACATAGTCTACTGAGTTTATTGCTCAATAGTCACCAAACAATATGAAATTATTAATGAAAACTATTTTTCTTTTATTTGTAACAGCAAAATCACTCTCAACTATCTCTATTGCACTGTGAAGATCACTCAATTGGATTTATCGATTTCTTGGTGAAAAATTCCTATTTGCCATCCATATGAATTTTTTATATTTTTGTACCATTTAAAATAATTTATATCCAAACAAATTATAGAAACTCATCCATACACCCTGTCTGGCCCGACTGGACCCATCTGTAAAGGTATATACCAATCCAAAAGTCACGCTGTTCTTTCAGACACACATAAGTTCAATAATACCCTGGACCCACATTATTTTATAAAAATAATTCTTTCTTCGTTAATCAAACCCACATAATACAAATACCTTGGACCCATTATTATATTTTGAAAAATAGCTCTGTAGTTTTATTAGCTTGAGTATTGAAATTTGCTTATAATGACAAGTAAAATTATGCTACTTATAAATCCTTTGCTTTGCTTCTAAAATTAGTAAGTGGTTTCCGTGACAATTAAGTACTAACCCTCACCTGTATAAAAAATCCTAAATCTGAAATAACCAACTTAAACCCAAGATAATATGAAAATTACGAATTTTACCATATAAAGATGTTTACCTCGAAATACAAGTAACAATTTTATTTGTAACGTAATTATAAGGATATATGATCCAATCCAATGCTAATTGGTAAATAATTAAGAAAATAAATGAATTAAACGATTTGTATGGATCAAACCCATATAATTGTGAATCGTCGATCTCGATCTGGGCTAGATTCGAGAGTAGTTTGCCAAGAACAGTAAGAACATCAATAATAATATGAACAACCCAAATATGGAGAAATAAAAGAGCTTTGTATTCAACTGTGAGAGGAAGAACTAGAGCGTTGTGGTAATTGTGATGATGAATGTTACAAATGAATAGGGTTCCCCTTTATAGAGCAGAGGAATCCTAAATAAGGAATGATTCTAATTGTGGAAATAAGATACATGATTGGCATTCTCAACTGTTAATAGTTGTACCGACTCCGAGATTCTTGCTGGGATTGATGATTGAGCGCGGATATTTCGTTATTCGATTACTGTGGTGTCGATCTAGGCCGGCATCGATATCTCAGCCTCCATACTCGCTGAGATCGAACTTACCTCGATCCTAGTTTAAAATCGAGACATACTCCTCGAATCCTCAAGCTCGGGCATCTTCGATTTTTACGTACATAGATAGTCCCCGTGTTTCTTAGAATGAAAAGATAAGAAATAGTTTGAGCCTCAATCTTCTTTATAACTCGTCCATGAAGTAATTCTTGCGACGTAAGTGACAGATGTGACTGAAATGTCCCGTCGGTTCGGTCCCCAAGAACCATAAGTGCATGTCAACCGTGGATCACAAACTCTTGAGTGTACAAACCCTTTTGTTTTATTCTCACCGTCGTTCATCAAGTCACGGTCGCTCCTACCGGAATCGCCCATCCTATACCCTCTCTTTGCTCTTAATCGCATACTAATGACGAAGACCTCCAAAACAGTATCGCAAAAGGAGAAGGCTCCATCTTCTTCGTCTCAACCGGTCGGTGATAAAACGTCGGTAGAATCGGCTGTTCACGAGTACATACCCGGTTCATGTATCCTCAAAACCAATTTCAAGGTTGACAATCCCTTGTCGTTGCCGAGCTGATGCGAGCACAGGTCGGTGTACATGTGTTCAATTACCGAGGGTCATCTCGATGCCATGAAAGTGGACGCAGGTGCGGCCCAGAAGTGGTGGTGCAAATTCCTTCGCCTGAAGAGAGCATCATCATTCATGTGAAGGGGTTCTTGATCATGTACATTTATACCTTCACATTAGGTCCCGTCGACCCCGTGATTTTCGACTTCTGTAGGAGGTACGAGGTCACGCTCAGTCAGCTTCACCCCTCGCTTTGGTACGTAGTGATCATGTTGCGCCACTATTACAACGAGACTGGGGAATTGAAGTTCACTTTGGACCATCTCATGCGGTTATACAGACCTTCTATCGAGGGTGATCAGACTTAACTGTCGAGCGAACAAGGTTTTTTTCTTGAATATCGACGAAGAAAAAGATCGGGGCTGGATGAGCCGATTTATACGGGTGAGGACCTGTGACATAATACCTGAAAATAAGATGTCATTCCCCAAGGAGTGGAAAGCCAAACGTGAGTATCCTTTATTCTTTTGGTTCGATGTTTTAGTATATTTTGTTTGACGTTTTTCTTTGACTATGCAGCCGAACCCTGGATGCCCGAGGCGGTGCCTGGCTTCGAAGATTGGATACATAAGCTGGCCTCTATCTCGACTCGAGCTCAACGAGTGTGGAGGGATTTGTGTAAAGGCAAGTGGGAAGCCAAAAACCATTGTAAGGTCCCTTCTCGCATATTCTGAAGCAACTATCCCCTTTTTCCCATTGTTAATCTCTAGTTCATGTAGGTTTGACCAAAGCTACCATAATGAGGCCCTCGAGCAAAGGTGGTGAGGTTGAACCCCCGGCCCAAGTTCCAGTAAAGGACAAAAAGTGGAAAGACACCTCTCAATCCGACGTCTCTAAGCCCAGGCCTCGAAGAGTAAAGAAGAGAGCAGTCGACCTCTTGGCGGCTACGGTCCAAAAGTTGAGGGACCACGATGAGGAAGAGGAGGAAGAAAACTCTTTGGCGTTGTTGTATCATCCCCAAAAAGCCGTCGAGGTTGCAACTAAGCCTCAGGGATAGGAGGATTTGAAAATAATGTCGAGGGTGGACCCCAAATCTCCTGCGGTCGAGGCGGTATCTCGATCATTGACTTCCACACCGGGTGATCCGAGGCCAAGAATGTCGATCAGAGCACCTTGAGCGATTTGCTATCCATGACAATATGTTAGATGTCTTCTATGCCAGCCTTTTCCGAGGGTGCAATCAGGGATGCCGAAACGTTGAAGACCCCCGAGATCGGCAGAGGCTCCAGCGCTGGTGATCCTTTTCAGGATTTCTTCATGGGGGTCGATGATGCCTCCCATATTACTGATGCTGCAATTCTTATGGTGGATGCCCATCGCCTTTTTTTCTAAGGTAAGTGTTTGTTGAGTTTTAGTCATCCTTCTCTATGCTTTATCTTTTCTAATTTGTGCTCTTTTCCTCCGTACATGCTTCTGCTAAATTCTTCTCCGATATTAGATAGTATGAAGATGAACTCTTGAAGGTCTCGGGAGAGATGAACGCTCTGAAGGGTCTCTGTGCTCAAAAGGACAAGGTTATAAATAACCTTCAAGCAGAGCTAGCCAAGGCGCAAGAGGAAGAGGACGAGTTGGACAAGCAAGTAAATGCTTTGCTGATACGACATGGGATCGACCCGATTGTGGAAGTTAACCCTTCAAAATCTCAGTTGCAGCAGAAGGTGGAGAAGATTGGTCTCTTTCGGGCTGAGGTCGATCAGGTCAAGAACGAGTTTAATCGATGGAAAGCCGACATGGACCGCTCGTTGTTGAGAGAGAAGCAACTTTGGCAAATTTATCTTCGGCGGAGGCCCAGATCCTAAACCTCAAAGAAAGGTGCTCTGCTCAGGCGAAAAGGGTCGAGGAGCTCAAAACCGTACTTGGCAAAGCTATGGCTGAAATTGAAAAGACCAAGGCCAGGGCAGACAAATCCATAGCGCAATATCCGGTTGATGTCGTGGCAGTTCAAGCCCCGCTGAGGGAGGCTTCCGATCGAGAGCAATGGCGCAGTGAATTAGCTAAGTACTGGTCCTGGAGGGAAACCCTCGAGGAGGTTCAAGCTCGAGGTGTTGACCTCTCCGAGGAGATTGCTCGGGACAAAGAGCTCGAGGACGAGGCCAGGCAGCTTGTTTATTCAGATGATGATGAAGAAGACGACGGATCTGGTAGTGGGGAAGATGACGCCGAGATTGCCAAAGAGGATGCTCCTGAACAAGTTGTTCGGCTGGAAGCTGATGTCGATGGGGTTAGCTCCGATAACAATAATGTTGTAACTTTTTTCTTCCCTTTCTTTTCTAAGGCCCTGGTTGGCCTCTCTGTACATATATTTTTGGTATAATGAAAGTATTCCTTTGATATCTCCATTTTTGTATCCTCGTATGTTAAATTGCCTTTGTCAAAAAGTTCTTATTGTTTTAATTCAACTCATGATTGGAATAAAGCCTTTGGTTTTTTCGTTTTCCCAGGGGCAAGTCCCTGAGTTATGAAGCCGAGTCCCCGATACCAAAACTCATTCAAAATTTTTCCTCGGGGACGGCTCGTTCCGAGTTATCTCTAATAGCCAAGCTCGAATAATTTTATTGGATAGAGTAGGCCCTTAGGTTGTATCAACGATTGTTAAGTTCTCAAGCTTAAATTGTTTGTTTAAGCTTGAAATAACCAGACCCTTAGGTTTTAACGAGAGTGTGGTCTCGATTCTTTAGTCGTATTGGCCTTTCGACTCGTAAGATTGGCCCTTAGGTTCTTTTATATCGGCCCTTAGGTTATTTTAGGTTAGTCCTTGGGCTCTTTAAAGTTGGGCCAGTTTGGCCTCTAGAAGCGGCTATAATTTTTCCCTCTTCGGCTAAAAGACTTAGTGAAAATTTCTTATGCGTTAGCATATATTTTTTATACCCATTGGGTTTTTCGAGGGTTCGATGATTGGAATCCAGGTTTTCTTAACCTGTATATGTTGAGATGTTTTAACATCTTGAAGGCTGATATTGTCGAACCCTTTGGATTATTTGGGGGATGACTTTATCGAAGCCCTTATTTTCTTTGTCGAGGGTAGCCTTATCTAACCGGTTTTTTAAAGTATTTGAAGGCCTTTATTTTATGGCAGAAGTCAGACGTCTCTAAGCCGCGTAATTTCAGCTGTAGCCTTTTTATATGACCGTAGTCTTTAATATGGTCGTAGCCTTCGAGTGTGTCTCTTGGACTTGTTCCCGATAATATTTCAAATTTGTTCGAAATGTTAGTCCCCGAGTGTGATGGACTTGGCCCGTATATCAGGGGGTGCCTCTTTGAGGTCTTATAACTTCGAACTTTGGATTGCTCGAGTAAGTAGTCCCCGAGTATCCGAGGTACGTTTGTACTCGGCCCTTGGGCCGTTCTTTGTGAGTGTTTATTTTGCGCAATAGATCATAAGTATACGACTCGTACAATAGAAATATGGCTTCAAACACGAGATGTTTGGAAAAATAGAGAACTTATTTGTATTATTCGTACATGCGTACATGTTTTGTTATAGAGGATCGGTTATTCACGGTTCATCCAACCGTTTGGCCCATTACAAAATTTTCCTATCGAGGCCCATTTACATAACATCCGAGGGTGATGCCCCCCAGTATTCGAGGTTAATTGTAAAGAAGCCTTGGATACTGTTGAATTTTCCCCAGGCAGAACATAGTTGTTGCCTCATTAAGAACCTTGCTAGAAAAAACCATTTGGGATAAAAACCGGTCTAAGAGAAAAAGAGTGCAACGCATACTTTAAAACCTGAGGTCTCGATTTCTCGGGTTGGGTACCTGCAATAAGTTAGTTTCTCGTATTTAAGTAAATTAAAAGGGGGAGATCCAGACCTTAGCAATAATATCGCTTGAGAAGTGATATGTTCCAATTGTTTGACAATGGCTCATCCTCCGTTGTTCCGAGCTTGTACGACCCTTTATCGACTATGCCGAGAATCTGATAGGGTCCTTCCCAGTTAGGACCGAGTTTTCCTTCGTTAAGGTCTTGAGTGTTGATTGTGATTTTCCTTAAGACCAAGTCCCCGACTTTGAAGTGCCGAAGATTGACTCTTCTGTTGTAGAATCTCTCAATTCGTTGTTTTTGGGCGGCAATTCTAATAAGCACTGCTTCTCGTCTCTTGTCCAATAATTTGAGGCTGGTATTAATTGCCTCGTGGTTTGATTCTTCCATTGTATGTCAAAATATGGCACTGGGCTCCCCGACTTCGACAAGTATTAAGGCTTCGGAGCTAAAGACCAAAGAAAACGGGGTTGCCCCGGTGCTGAATTGCAATGTCGTTCTATATGCCCATAGAACCTCCGGAAACGTTTCTCTCCATTTCCCTTTGGCTTCATTTAGCCTTTTCTTCAAGTTTTGGATGATAGTTTTATTTGTTGATTCGGCATGTTCGTTTCCGCTAGGGTGATATGGTGTCGATAGTATTCTCTTTATTTTGTGGTCTTCGAGGAATTTTGTTACCTTAGTTTCGATGAACTGTTTTCCATTATCACAAACTATCTCAGCAAGTATCCTGAATCGGCATGCAATGTTATCCCATATAAAGTCGATCACTTCTTTTTCCCTAACTTTTTCAAGGGCATGCGCTTCAACCCATTTAGAGAAATAGTCAGTCATAAACAATATGAATCTGGCTTTATTTGGGGCCGATGGTAGGGGGCCGACGATGTCCATCCCCAACTTCATGAATGGCCACGAGGATAGGACCAAGTGGAGCTCTTCACCGGGCTGATGAATCATTGGTGTGAATCTTTGACATTTATCGCATTTTTGAACGAACTCCTTAGTGTCCTTCTCCATGATATCCCAATAGTATCCTTCTCTGATGACCTTTCGAACTAGTGACTCGGTGCCAGAATTGTTTCCACCAGTGCCTTCATGGACTTCTCGGCAAACATAGACGGTATCTCCCGGCCCCAGGCATACGGCCAATGGACCATCGAACGACCTTCTGTATAACGTTCCGTCCTCGTCCAATGTGAACCGAGTTGCCTTAGTTCGTAAGGTCCTTGATTCCTTGGGGTCCGAAGGTAGCTTCCCGTTCTTCAAGTATTCGACATACTTGTTCCTCCTATCCCAAGTTAAGCTTGTAGAATTTATTTCGGTGTGCCCTTCCTCGATTACTGACCTCGAGAGTTGGATGCAGTCCCCAAGTTAATTTCATATTCACCGATTGACGATCCTAAGTTGGCGAGTGCATCGACTTCGGTATTCTGTTCCCGAGGTACATGCTACAGAGTCCAGTCTTTGAAGCGGTGCAAAATGATATGCAACTTGTCTAAAAAGTTTTGCATTCTATCTTCTCGTACTTCGAAGGTGTCGTTTACCTGGTTAACTACCAGTAGGGAGTCATATTTAGCTTCAATGACTTCCGTTCCCAAGTTCTTGTCTAGTTCAAGACCTACGATCATAGGTGCGGATAACTTCTCTAGGTGCGAATATCTGGTTTCAGCATCTCCTAAAGTTCGACTTACGTACTAAACTGGAAACTACGTACCTTTTTATTCTCGTACTAGCACTCCACTTACCGCTACCTCGGACACCGCCAGATATAGGTATAGATTTTCATCTTCCTTTTGGGTGTGGAGCAAAAGTGGGCTTGATAGGTACTGTTTCCACTCCTCCAACGCTTGCTGACATTCTGGAGTCCACGTAAAAAAGTTTTTCTTTTTTAAGAAAGGAGAAGAACCTGTGGCTCCAACCTGATGACCTCGAAATGAACCTGCTTAGGGAGGCTATCCGTCCGGTTAGCCTCTGAACGACTTTCACATTGTCAACGACGGCGATGTCCTTGATGGCTTTGATTTTGTCGGGGTTGATCTGGATCCCCCTATTTGATACTATGAAGCCGAGGAATTTACCCGAGCCAACCCGGAAGGCACACTTCTCGGGGTTGAGTTTCATGTTTTACTTCCTCAAGATCTCGAAGGTTTCCGATAAATGAGTCAGTGGTCCTCTGCACGCAGGGACTTAACTAACATGTCGTCAATGTAAACCTCCATTGATTTACCTATCAGTTCTTCGAACATCTTGTTAACTAGGCGTTGATATGTAGCCCCGCATTTTCCAGGCCAAAGGGCATTACGTTATAGCAGTAGGTTCCATACTTAGTGATAAAAGAGTTTCTTTTTCCTGATCTTCTGGGTTCATTTGAATTTGGTAGTACCCAGATTAGGCGTCAAGAAAAGTGATTATCTCGTGGCCAGCCTTGGCGTCGATCATTTGATCGATGTTAGGCAAAGGGAAAGAGTTCTTTGGACATGTTTTATTTAGATCCTTATAATCTACACACATCCTAAGCTATTTCCGCTTTTTGGGGACTATGACTACGTTGGCAAACCACTCGGGATATTTGACTTCCCGAATGGAACCTATTTTTAGGAGTTTGGTTATCTCTTCTTTTATGAAGGCGTGCTTCAGCTCGGACTGAGGCTTTCTCTTCTGCTTTATCGGTCTGAACTTGGGGTCCAGGCTCAACCGATGAGTTGTAATCTCGGGAGGGATTCGTGTCATATCTAGATGGGACCATGCAAAGCAATCTATGTTATCAATAAGAAATTGAATGAGTTTTTTTCCCGGGTTCAGGGTTAACCCCGTTCCCAGCTATACCTTGCGTTCGGGTAGATACTCGATGAGTATCACCTGTTCCAGCTATTCGATCGTGGACTTAGTTGCATCCGATTCTTCGGGGGCGATGAAGGTTCGAGGAGTAAGAAAATCTTCTTCATCACCTTCGATTACCTCTTTGTCTTCTTCGGTCGAGGCTGGGGGAGGTGATTGCTATTTGGCTGCTTGCTTATCTTTGACGTTCGATTTTTCTGAGGTCGAGGAAGACGATATAGGTGTCAGCTCGTCGACTGCAAACATTCCTTTTCAGCGTGATGTTCCCCGTAAATTATCTCTACTCCATCCTCGGTTGGGAACTTCATCATTTGGTGAAGGGTCGATGGAACTGCCCTCATGTTATAGATACACGGCCTCCCGAGCAACGCCTTATACCTCATGTCGCCTTCGATGACAATACACTTCGTATCCTGGATGGTCCCGGCTATGTTTATTGGTAGGATTATTTCTCATTTTGTTGTTTCGCTGGACATGTTGAAGTCGTTCAGGACTCGAGATGTAGGTAGAATTTGATCAGGTAGGCCGAGTTGTTTTACGACCCTCGATCTGCTTATGTTTGCCGAGCTAACTGGATCCACAAGAACACGTTTAACTTGAACTTTATTTAACAAGATAGAAATTACCAGGGCGTCGTTCTGCGGTAGGGAAAGGCCTTATGCCTCCTCGTCGTTGAATGCAAGGGTGCCTTCGGGCATGTAATCTCGAGTCCGTTTCTCCCTGTAATCGATACTCAGGTGCATTTAAAAATAGGTCCTGCGGGATGTCGACTCCGCCGACGATCATGTGGATAAAATGCTGAGGTTTTTCTTCCTCATTCTTTTTGTTGGCGTCTCTCTCCCTAAAGTGATTTTTGGCTCTGTCCCTGAGGAATTCTCTAAGATGACCCTCATTAAATAACCGAGCTACTTCTTCTCTCAACTGTCTGCAGTCTTCGGTTTTGTGGCCATGTGTGCCATGGTACTTGCACATCAAGTTCGGATTGCTCTAGGAAGGATTGGCCTATATCGATCTCGTCCACCTAGTGTCTTTAATCCTTCCAATGGCTGATATGGTACCCGAGGCATCGACGCTTAATTTATATTTTGATAATCGAGGTGCTTCCGTAGGATCCACGTACTTGTCGAATCTATTCTTGCTCATGAGTCCCCGAGGAATATGTCCTCGGTCTCCCCTTCGATCATTATGAGTGGAGTTGCGTCCCGTGTGGCTGTTTTTTTTATTTTCAGCGTACAACTGATATCGATCTTTGGTTGGTTTCAATTCTCTGCCGAAGTCCCTTTGGTTCTTGCCTGTCGACCGGCTCGGGTGCACTGATCTTAAGGGGGCTCCCAGTTGATCATCCTCAACTCTCATCTTCGACTAGTACCGGTTATGAACGCCTGCCCAAGTTACAGCTGGGTATTCTATCAAATTTTGTTTCAGCTGGCATGATGCAATCGAGCTTCTCTCGTTTAGTATATGTGTGAAAGCTTGAACATCCCGTCGTCGGTAACCGGTGGAAACTCAATGCATTCCATTTGGAATCGAGATACAAATTCTCGTAGCATCTCGTTTTCCCTCTGCCTTACCTTGAAGAGGTTCGATTTTCTTGTCGCAACGTTTATAACTTCAGCGTGCGCCTTTACAAACGAGTCTGCCAACACGGCGAATGAATCGATAGAGTTCGGAGGCAAGTTGGGATACCAAATCATGGCTCCTTTGGATAGGGTCTCCCCGAATTTCTTCAGTAGGACTTACTCGATTTCATCATCTTCTAAATAATTTCCCTTAATAGCGCATGTATAAGAGGTAGCATGCTCATTGGGGTCCGAGGTCCCGTTATATTTTGGTATATCGGGCATCCTGAATTTCTTCGTATGGGCTCTGGAGCTGCACTTGGAGGAAATGGCTTTTGTACAAATTTCTTTGAGTCCATTCCCTTTATGATCGGTGGTGCCCCTGTAATCTGATCAACTCGAGAATTATAGGTTTCCACATTTTTATCGTTGGCTTCAATCTTTTTATCCCCTGACTCTATCCTCTTAGTGAGCTCCTCGAGCATTCTCATTACAACGGGGTCGGTTATCGAAGTATGGTCATAGATTATCTCATTTATGTCTTTTTATATTTTTTATTTTTTCTATTATAATTTTTATTAATTTTTACCTTCATATTTCTAGCTAATATTGAAAAAACATCTATGGGTGGATCAATATAAATTTAAATGTAGATATATATATTAAATTTGTCTATTTAGATTAAGTATAAGATTCATTAAACTACTTCCATTAATTATGTTTCCATTTATAATTTAAATTTTTAATATTTTCTTAAAATTGCCACGTGATATCTTTTTAGCTTGCCACTTGGCTTAACCACATATTTCCCTACCCTTCTTTTAATATAATATAGATATAGATTCAAAAGATGCAATGTTTCTACAAATATGTTATAGTATTAGTGTTTTATTGAACGGTACAAAGGTCGTTCAACTTTACCTAAAATTCGTGTATGATATAGTATTTACTAATAATTGAAAATTCTGTACCCGCATATACTCATGTATTCTTATTTCGTTCATGCTTTAGTTATTTTATACGTATCCCAACTCTACTAATTTGAACAGTCCTTATAAATTTTTCAACTAGATTACACCTTATTTACATGTGATTTCTTTCTAAATTCTTCTTTACACGTGACCATTCACATAAATAGGCCATGTTCTTATTCCTATGTAGTGAGATTCAGAGTAAACACAAATATTGTTAAAAATTAAATATTGCCTTAACCATGTATAAGGCAGATATTACAATTTTACATATTAAATTAACTATTTAGATGAAAGTTAAGTCTAGATGATATCTCTTGAGATATGCATTTCATGGTCATATGTGTTTTTTCTTTTAAATATGCCGTAAGGTAGTATTCCTAGAGCGATTCAATGAGTGATTATAAAGGTAGTAAAATAGTCAGTTTTGTTAATAAACAAGGAGTAGTCATTCAATGAGTGACTATAACCCCTAGAGTACAGTGCATGAGACAACTTGGCGTACCATTGCCTAGAAGCTTGTCCAAGCCATAAAGAGACTTTTACAATTTGCATACCAAAGTAGTGGACCCAGAGAAAACAGAAGAAGTAGAAGCAACAAAAAGACTTTGAGGAAGTTTCAACTTCTTCATCAAAATCCCCATGCAAAAATCCATTATTAACATCCAACTGAGACAGGGGCCACTATTTTTTTAACAGCTACAGCAACCACACATCTAATAGTTCACATTTTAACAACACATTCATGAAAGGTGACATCCGTAGAGTAAATAACAGACTTAGTGGTGAGATTGTAAATTTAGTACCCCTTTTTAGCAAAAGGATATCCAATGAACACGCAAGGAGATGCTTTATGTTGAAACTCATCTCTATGTCACTTGGAAACACTAGTATAGCAGAGTCATCCAAAAGGTTTTAAACGTGAATAAGAAGGAGAAGTCCCATAAAGTAATTCAAATGGAGTCTTATTGGACAAAACTGTAGAGTGAAATCTATTAATAAGATAGGTTGTTGTTAAAACACAATCTCTCCAAAACTTGGTAGAATGATTGGATTGAAACAACAAAGCTCTTCAAGTTTCTAGTAGATGTCTATGTTTTCTTTCTACCACACCATTCTTTTGTTGTGTGTAGGTAAGTTGTTTGATGTATGATACCACTTATCAGAAAAGAAATGAATGGCTGAATTGGAGGAGCCAAGCTCCAAAGCATTATCACTTCTAACCTTTTGGACAGAAAGGTGTAACAGTGTCTTGACCATGTCTATTAATGATTTAAGTAAAGTAAAGGCATAGCTCTTAGAATGTAAAAGGTGTGTCCATGTTACTCTGCTATAATCATCAACTATTGTCAAAAAGTATTTGCTCCAGAATAAGTTTGGGTGTGGTATGGTCCCCAAATATCAACATGAATAAGTTGGAACAATGCGGTGGGTGATGCGTGACTAGAATTCATGGTTTAACCCGTTATATGCCTTACATTTTATGTGCGTTAATGATAAAAATACACTTTTTATGTGCATAATGGAGTCTATTTCATGTGTAGGTGCATTGGAGATGGAAACCGAGATAAATGGATGCATGAACGTCGAAAATACGCTCAAGAGTAGAAAAGGAGTGACCCGGGCTACAGCCTGGCATTTTAGCCTTAAAGTCAGGCCAACACGGGCGTTAGTGGGGCATTTGGCCCCTAAAGCCAGGCTGACCCTGGCGTTAGTGGGGCGTTTGGCCCCTAACGCTAGGTCTGCTCTGACTTTAAGGGGGCGTTTGAGCCCAAACGCCTGGGTCCCGAGGTCCGGTCAATTCCGAGTTTTAAAGGTTTTAAGTATTTCCCGGTTGGAATAGAAGTCTCCTACACAGCTAGGGTTTATCCCAAACATATAAATAGACCAAAAAACATAACTTGAAGGGAATGAAGCCATTGAAGTGAAGAAAAACATGTGGGTTACTACTCAGTGAAGCAAACATTGATTTTTATAGCTTTTATTTATTATTTTGTAGTTCAATTAGGCAAGTCATTTTAGAATTGATTTTTATGAATATGAGTAGCTAATTTTCTTAATCTAGGGTTTTGGTGGAACCCGTTGGGGGATAAACTTATTGTGATATTAATATAGTTTTGATTGGTTGATTAATCTCTATTTGTTCAACTACGTTCTTGTTGTAGTTGATTGAAGGGCCCTCAATTAGCTGTTCCTATTTATTATGTATCTACTTGAGAGAGAGTGCATATTTAGGTAGTTGTTTGAAAAACACCACTCCCAGAGTATAGACGAAAGTCATAACCGAGGGTTTAGAGTTTGGATTAGAAATAATGATACTTCGGGTGCAATCTAAAGTGAACTGTAATGCAATCCAGCTAGCGTAACTTGAGAGAGTGCGTCTAGTAAATTATCATAATTACTTGAGAGAGATTTATGGTAGATAGAGTGTTCATGATTGATAGAGTCAATTAATCGAACTATAAGAAGTATCCGAGAAGGAAGTTCACCAACGGGGGAAACAATAGCCTTAGACCTTTATCATAATTGTTTACAACATAATGTTAGTAATTGTTAATTATTATTGTCAGTAGAATTAGTAAAACATCATCAATTTATATTCAAAAAGTATTGAGAGAATTGATTGAGTAAAATTTGCGTATTCTAAAGACTTTATTGATACGTAAATTCCTTGTGGGATTGACTCTGGGCATAATACCCCGGTTTATATTTGCAACGCTCGCTTAGTCTTTTATAAGACATAGTTGAGCGTGATCAGTGTAAATATGATGAACTATCTGAGAATGGTAACCTAGGATGTCTAGCTAATGGAAAAATAGGACAAATAAAAGACTTCTTAGCAGACAAGTCATTAGAGGTAGAATATATATGCTTCATTTGAAAGAATATTCCCCAATCTATGATGTCAAAGAACATAATTTTTATCCACATTACTTGGAACAATAAAAGAAGGTAAAGTAGAAATATAACAGGGGTTCTCATTTTGCACATTTTGAATAGTACCACAAGGTAAAGTAGGAGCACAACTGTGGTTCACATTTTGAACATTTGTGTGAAAGAAAATTCAGCATTCGGTACTACATTATTGAAAGCCGAAAGAGAATTAACAGGTGATGTGGGAGGAGCAAGATAGTTGAGGTGAAACTTGTATAATCCTTGGTCCATTCTACCATGTTCCAGAAGCTTCTTCATAGAATGGGCCTATAGAACTATACAAGAAACAGAAGTGAAAAATACATAACAATTGAATTGTGTTATTAGCTTACTCAGAGAAATTAGATTGTAATGGAAAGATGAAATTTAGAAAACATTGTGCAGAGTGAAAGATGGTAAAAAAGTGAGAGAACCTGTACATATTACCTTAACTTGTAACCATTAGGTAGAGAAACTAAGTAAGGAACATGAAGGGGTGTAACTTTAAAAAGGAGGTCCTTATTTGAAGCCATGTGGTCAGTTACCCCTGAATCCACTATCCAAACCCTTCTAGCTACACTAGTCAATATGCGCACAATAGAACTACCATTTAATCACACAGGCAGAGAAGAAGTACTACCAGCAAATTTGGTAGATCCCATTAGAACAGGTTGAAACCCTGAATCACCCAATGTAGACTGACTGAGCAACTGAATCGATTGGGAGTACTGCTCTTTAGTGAGACCAAAAATCAAAGAGTTTTGATTAATTGGAGAATATAAAGCACAAGATTCAGAAGTCTACCCCTCAGCACTTGTAGTAGTACCAAACTTTTTATCCTTTGTTAATTTGAAATATGGTGAAACCCATATAATTTGTAGCAATTGTATGACTAGGTTTCTTGCAATACTTGCAAGTCAAAGTGGCCTTAGGTTAATCAAAATTGGATTTTTGATTGCTTGGATCAAAATTCACCCTTTATGTATGTTGTTTTCTAGGGAGAATAGAGAAAGAAATATGTTAATGTTGGAATTTGCATTAAAGGAGGCTGACTCTCCATTAAACTGGGTATTTGGAATAACCTATCTTTGTTTTTCATCTTGCAACAAAATGTTGTTTATTATCTATATCTATTTTATATCAAATAATATTATAACAATAATAAACTTCAGTTGAATATACTGACTGAAGATTGAGAACTTATATTGGAGAAGTTTACTTTTTTATTGAATGATAAATATAGGATTAATATTAATCATTTATAGGAATATATTCTTTATTTTATAATTCAAACATAATATTTAATATAATATATACGCTTTTCAAAAAGTCTTTTACTCATTGAGATAGTGACGCACAACGCGCGTGACGTAAGACTAGTATTATGAAAAATAAATTTGTAGTTTTATTAGCTTGAGTATTAAAATTTGCTTATAAAGACAAGTAAAATTATTACTTATAAATCCTTTGCTTTGCTTTTAAAATTAGTAAGTGATTTCGCTCACAAGTAAGCCCTAAACCCCACATGTATAAAAAAACCTAAACCTGAAATAACCAACTTAAACCCTAGATGATACGAAATTTTACCATATAAAGCCAAATAAATACTCCCCCATTTCAGTTTATGTGAATATATTTCCTTTTTAGTCCATGCCAAAAAGAATGACTCATTTCGCTATTTGAAAATAATATACCTTTATGCAATTATTTATAGCCACACAAAATATATGTGCCTCATGTCTTCTCTCTTTCCTTAAACTTCGTGCCCAGTCAAATGAGTTCACATAAATTGAAACAGAAGGAGTAATATAAGGTTACCTCGTTTCTGTGATGTTATGTGTACCACCTAGGGGTGTGCATTTGAATCGGTTTATCGTTAAATCGAATCGATTATTTGTTATCGATTCNTTTTTTTTTTTTTTTTTTTTTTCTTTTTTTGCCGTGGTTTTCTTTACCCTAGCTTATTATTTCCATTTCCTCTACCCTTACTATTTTCTAATTTTCCCTACCCTATTATTTCCTTTCCTCTTCACGACTTCACGTCGCTTCTGCCTCAAGATTTTCCCCTACGGCCCTACCCTCCTGCCCCTTTAGAGCTGAACTGTTGAAGCCTCAAATTTTCTTCACTCAAAATTCCTCCTTTCTCGGTTTCTTTCACAGATCTGGTAATTCTCTATCTCCAAATGGGTTCTCTCAGCAAGTTGATTGTAATTTGATAGAAGTTCTTTTGGTCAGTCAGGTAAGGAGTTGAAGAATAATTAGTCTGCCTGAATTAAATCAATTAATCGTAGTATCATTTAGTATGATATAGTAATGATTAGTCGTCTATCTCTATTAGCTATCCACTATTTATACATGTTTTACACATAGTATACATATATTAAGTAAGGGTACTAAAATGACAACATCGCTTAGAGCTAGCAAATTTTCTTATTGGTGGAATCCCGCAAATTTTCTTATTGGTGTAATCGATAACCGAATCGATAAGCTCCAAAAATCGATAAACCGAAATCGAAATCTTATTGAAACAATAACGATAAGCATATGTACAAATCGATAATCGATAAGTAATTATCGATAAGGGTCAAAATCGAATCGATAAATCGAATGCGCACCCCCCTAGTACCACCCTCGATGTGTTTCCGTATTTAATCAATGAAGGTGGAGAAGAGATAGACCACTTTCTTTGAGATTCTTTTGCTTTTCTACTCAAACACACCTTCACATTCCATCTGCTCGAGAGAAGAAAAGAAATAGTTGTTTCTATAAATAACTAGATGAGGTTGCAAATTGTGAATAAGATTTTAGAACTGTTCGGATTTTATGTTATTTCTGCGTAGCTATGCATATTTCTTTTCCAAAGTGGGATGGTTATTTGCCTTGTTTTACCCAACAAAAGACACCAAGCTGAAGAACTAGTACAATGTAGAAAGGATTAACGAAAAATTCACATTGCAAATGGGAGAGAATTTCTAATCTCTTACAATGATCAGAACCAATAAAATTGGAAGTTTACCACAACAAAGTGCAGGAAAAATGTGATGTGTCAAATCCGTAAAATAATATAATCACTTGCTCCACATGATTTTCTTCGGAATTGTATTCCATACATTTCTGAGATGTTCTTTACTTTCTTGCCCATCCAGCTATGGTTACTTCTATAAATCAAAGAACATGCAATAAAGCTAAGAAAAATGGTACACACGTAACATCTTAAGCATATGATTTCTTCACCAGCATGTGGGAGGTTTGCTCGAGTTAGTACTTTTTGAAAACTAACTTTAATGCTGCTTTGCTCTTCCAAATACACATCCAACTTCTTGTTCCAGATGAGTGAGTCAGTACTTTTTGAAAGGAACAGATAGCAGGACTTCATCAACTGAGAAAAAACTATAGGTACTTCTATTCCATTTGGCTGACTGCTTCAAGAATTTCTGTAAGAGAGGAAGTTCTTTGTATTCTCTATTTACTGCAGAGTTTCTCTTGAACGCAAGCTAAGCTCTCACACTAATTAATCTTGCATCGAGCAATGGATCCATCTAGATCTGCAACCATTTCTTGTAACAAGATCAATAAGTAATTATGGATTAAAAAAATCCACGCAGCAACAATTTCATGTAAGGATGCTTTTACATTTTATGTCTGTGGATAGAAAGTTATCAATGAAACTCATTTAAAGACACTTGAAAAATATTGTACAACCAAGAAAATATGCCCTGTAGCTAAGAGCTTAAAATAATAGATAGGCTTAAATAAGTGCCAAGGAAAAAGCTCCTTAGACAGACTTGTAAGTCAGCCAAGCAAAAGTGCTACACAAATAATATTAAGAGAGCTTTCCCTAGATTGTTGCTATCCACATTTTACCTCAGATTAGAAAGGACACAAAATCTTGAAATCAAGCATGGTTCTACTGGAATAAATATAGCAACATCCTTGATGACCAAAGCCTTTAATCGGCCAAAAGATAAAGGAGACAAAAAAAATATTAAAGCTAAAAGAGCACTTTATGGAATTCAGCATACACTCGCAACTCATTTATAAAGACCACAACCTCTCATGTCTCAAAGATAACAGACATTAAATAAAAAGGATTCAACCTAGAGCTAACAGTAAGTACTTCTCTTCTATGTCATGATTCGTGGGCTTAGTATATTTCATTCCAGGATGATATGTCAATTAAACATTGCAGTGGACAAAACTAATGATTGACTAAATGTAAACGTTTGTTAAATGTTGTCTGATAAAAATCTCCATATGGTCGGGTTTTTCAACCATGACATTACAGTATTGATGAAAAAATTCTCATATCAACATGTTCATATTCAACATAGAAAGTTAGTTCCAGAATTTATCACATGCGTGTCTTAGGAAATCAACTAAAAATCATTACATGATGTTTAATAACCCAATGAGGTTAGACTTGTAGCAAGGTATATGTCACACCTCTAGACAACATACATCATAAGACATTAGAATAGAACATCAAAAGTTTCATTGGCAAACTTAATATATTTAGCAACCTATAATATGGGTCCAATGTACAAAAAAAAAAAAAAAAAAAAAAAAAAAAAAAAAAAAAAAAAAAAAAAAAAAAAAAAAACGAAATGGAAGTCCTGTAAATACAAAGATTAGTTAAAACATTCATATAATACTAAAAGATAGAAGAACACATACCAACAAATATTCATATTTGTTTTTGCATAGATTACTGAAATTATGATGCTCAACTATACCACATCCATTAACTGCTCGTCATCAGAGCCCAAGTATCAACGAAACCCCTTTCATTCCATTTCGGATAAGATTTAAGCATGCATGTCACATGTGTCCAGTAAAGACTGGATTTTTATAGGGTTTAAATGAAAATATATGAGAAATATCCGGACACTACAGACTTTGATTTCTAATCTAAGAAAAACATAAGGTGAGAATCCTAAAAATATTTACCACTAAATCAACTATGCGGCCTGAAGAACAGAAAAAAGCGCCAAAGAGAGTTGAGAAACACTCCAAAACAGAGAGATGACACTTATATGAAGCGAAGAAGAACCCTGATGTTGAGCAATACACGTATCACCGGAGAACAAGGGCTAAAAGGGATACCTTATGAGCAGTGGATATTTGAAGAGAGTGACGTGATATTCAGTTTCCCTAAAATTCAGTCATGCACAACAACAGATATTCTTTGCCTAATAGTAACCGAAAATTCACAAAGCAGTCTGAAATTCGATAAATTGCATAGGACCTAGAAGGTATTAACCAAAATAAGACCTTCACTAATTCTCTCTTATTTAGAATATGGAATGAACAAGGACATAAAAAAGAAAATGAACGGATATATTAAGAGAGCAGTGCTTCAGAAAGCGAGGGAGAGTTCTAGAGTTTGTGTCAGATATATTTTTTGAAGGAAATAAAGCAGTATTACACCTAAAAAAATATAATGGCAGAGCGAAATGTCACTTTTGCCCTTGGTCGACCATCAAGCCTTTTCTATATAATAGAAATATGGGAGTATCTAGGGGAGGTAGGCTGATATGTGGGTGGTGGAGCTTGGTATGCGGGTGATGGTGCTTGTATATAGGTGAAGGTGTTTGGTAACTTGGAGTTGGTTGGTATGTGAATGAGGGTGTTAGATATACTTGGTATTTGGGCGGGGACTTGTCTTGTTGTGCAACCATCACGGCTCCCACACCCTTCTTTCTGGACACACCACCAGACTGTAGAGCTTTATTAGTAGCCTGTAAAGCATCAAAGTTGCTAACCATACCATTTTTGATGCCTTCTTCGATTCGCTCTCCCAACTTGATGATGTCAGGGAACTTGTGACTTTCGACCATCATCAGCCGTTCGTAATACTGAGGATCCTGATCTCGTACAAAGAACTTCTTCATTTGTTCCTCTTCTAAGGCTGGCCTAACCTTGGCAGCTTCTGACCTCCAACGAGTAGCATACTCGCGAAAGGTTTCCGTTGGCTTCTTCTTCAAATTCTTGATGTAGAATATATCCGGAGCATTCTCCGTGTTGAACCTGAATCGATCTATGAAGTCTGTTGTCATGCTCACCCAATTAGTCCATTTCTTTGGATCCTGGCCGATGTACCAGGACAGTGCATCTCCTTTCAAACTCCTCATGAAGAGTTTCATGTGGATTATTTTTTCTTTTCCCACGCCAACCAATTTGTTGCAGTAATTTCTCAAATGGACTCTTGGATCACCAGTACCATCGAACATCTCGAACTTAGGAGGTTTGTACCCCTCGGGAAGTTCGACATCAGGTTGTATGCAAAGATCTTCATAGTTCAGCCCCTCAATCCCTCTAACTCCTTCGACGCCCTGAACTCGATTGGTCAACTTCTTTACTTCCTCGGCCAAATTCCTGATGAGCCTATCCTTCTCGTCAGACTCAGGGGTATGTGGTGTGGAATGAGCACGATTTCCACATAAATGGGATTATTGTAAGACTTGAAGTGGTCTTTTGTCTGTTCCTGGAGAGGTGGAGTGCTATGGTGACAAGCATTGCATTGTGCTGGCGGGACTTGGTCTTTAGGCTGATTCGGTTGTTTAGGGGTGTTTTGTGGTAAAGTGGGGTTTGGGGCATTTGGGAAGTTTACATTCGGAACATTGAGGGAAAGTGATAGGTGAGCCAAATTCTTGACTTGGTCAAGTTCCTCTTGCAACTTCAGCAGCTTCTTCTCCAGTGGAGACATACCCTCGTGCAGAACCTGAATACCCCGACCATCAGCGATCTCAACCTGTTCATCCATGTTGTCTTTTCTGGCGTCGCTTGCCTCTGCCATTTTAGTTTTACCCTTGCTTTTTCCTTTGGGAGGACAAGAAGGAGGAGGGCCCTTTGATCTTGTGCGGTAGGCTGATGATTCCAGAATGCACGAACCAACCTTTGGAGAAGGGAATAATAAATAAAGAAAACAAAAGAAAAACGAAATGGTAATGAAGTTAGTGAGGATCATAAAAAATATTGCAGTATTTAAACACATAAGGCGGAAATGTAAAGCGTGTCCTAAGTTGGGTACCTCTTTGTGCCCGAGGTAGGCCTAGAGACAAATTGATTTGGAGAATTTAAGATACTAAATGCCTCATTTTATCGATAATAAAATAGACAAATCCAACACGACTCTAAGAATGCAAAAAATATAAGATGTCACTAATGGTCAGGGGCCTTATTACATCATAAGGCAAAGTAAAGACAATCCTAACTACTTGGTCCCAGAAGGACCTTCCCCAGACTCGGCATCTCTGCTTGCCTTAATCAGCGTCCCCATCTCGCGGAGTCCCAGCAGCAAGTAGGTCCTTGCTAGAATTCCTCCTTCGGCTCCCTCGGTCTTCTGACAGGCCTCGATCCTCCTAATAAACCTCTCCTCTAAGTCGACTATGCCTCTCTCCAAGTGTGCTAGCCTCTGGGTTGAGGTGATGGCCATGTCTTTCCATTCCTCTATCAGCTTCTTGTTGGCCTCATGTATTTTGTGATGATCTTATTTACAATCACGGAGCCTCTTGACGACTGTTTTGTCAAGGGAGTGAAGATCCTCCCACCAGTTTAGTAGTTTGGGGTGGATATTGGTGACCATGCCGAATCTGGGGACCTCGTGCCTCATTTCTGCAAAACAAACAAGTTAGGACCTTACCCCCACCAGAATCGACTATTTAACATCAATAATTAGAATGAGCATTTAATTCTTCAAATAAATATACAGAACGTGAAGGCGTCTATTTGGGTTCCAGGGAAAGCCAATGGACTTTGGACAAGGCTATCTTAAAGGTTGTTGTGCGGACAACACGTTAGCCTGACTAGGTTTGACCATGGTGCATGCAACATACAATAGAGTAAGGTTTCTATGGGGTTTTATACTGGTACCCTTGAGCGGACAACTCAAGGGGGAAGGCACAGAAATGTCGACTGCACCACTGATCGACTAGTTTTACCGCAAAATACGCCTTTTCGAATTTAGGGGTAGTAATATTGGAATAGCACAATCACTCATTTTAAGCGTTTCTAAAGGATTTTATTTGGCACGAGTGGAATATGAATGCGGAGCATGATATGAAATAAATAACATTTAAACAAGTAGGCATGTATTTTCACATTGGAAAGAGGTAAAGAAAGGAAATACGGTAGTTAAAATTGAAAGCAGTTACAAAGAAAACATGAAGAGACGTCAGTTATGTTCAGGCGAAATAAATACTTGCAAAATTAAGCAGTTAACATCATATAACAAGAATAGGAAAAGGCATAAACATTTAAGTAGAAATTGAAAGGTCCAGATTCACAAGACAACCTGTAATGGTGTAAGCCTAGGGAATATCCCTAGAAGAGTCGCCATGCTGTCGCGCCCCCCTTTCTCCTCGCATGGGTCAGGTGCGAAGAGATCGGGTTCATGACATTCTGGACAACTCCTTAAAGGAAGAGGTTTAAGGAAGAGTCGCCACCTAACGATTTTGTGGTGCGTTAGGGCACCTAGAGTAGATAACTCATGAACTAGTTTGCATTACCTGAGATTGGGTAAGGGCTTGAAATTATCCTAAGGGGAAGGTGTTAGGCACCCCTCAAGATCCACAACTGTGGGTCCCAGCCAAGAAGTTTTGTGAATTTGGACAGTAAACAAATAGTTAGTAAGGTTCATATAATAGGGTATTTCAAACAAAATATGAAAATCTTAAAGGTTTTGGAAAAACATTAGAGTAAAAACATTTGAAAAGAATTGTCCTAGGTTGTAAAGTAATACGGATCACATCAATGCAATACCCGACAATCACTCCTCGAAGAGGGGCTACACGTGGTACTAGCGTACCGGTCATCATATTCGTATTCTACCCTTCCCATCCCGTAGAGGTTATTTAAAGAAGCGCGTGCTGGTCACAAAGGCTTATTGCGCGCTATTACCCGTCTCGTTCTATAAGTCCCAAAGGGTGTTTAGCACTACTAAATCCTACAAGGCGAGTACTAGGTTGAACCCCTAGGTTTAAAGGATAAAATTCTAAGCGACAAGTAGAAAACAGTTTGGACTTACACATATGGGATACACATAACAAACATATGGCTCAAGTATCGCTCCTCAAGTAAGGCATGTAAATAGCACGTCTCAAACACAAAGAAGGTCTCAGATTTAGAACCTAAGTAGGAATTATAGGTGTGAAGACAATAGCAAACAACAGGGTTTGGATGAGTTTCAGAAAAAAGAATGCATGACTGATTTTAAAACCATTGGTTAATAGACAGTGTACCAAAATAGTTTTGATATTAACAAACATCTGTGCCTAAGGTTTGCCTAGGCGTATGAACATATGATGATTACTATTTTAGGACATAGGCGGCGTGCAGGTCCTTAGACTTGATTCTAACAAACATGTGATGAGAAAAATGCAGATCCTATAGGCATGGTATCTAAGAATGAAAGCAAAAATATCAAGTATGAAATCAGTTTGGGTTTAAAAGTGCTGGAAAACGTTTTCAACCATTTGGAACATATTTTAGGCGAGGTTATTATCTATGTGGATGATACAGGGGGGCTGATTTCACTTAATTACTGAACCTAATACATGCTGTTCTAGGTGTTCAACAGAGTACTTAACACGAAACCTTAACTAAAAACATGTTGAAAATAGATCCCTAAGGTAATATGGCCTCTAATGATAATTCGATTGTAATCCTAAGCAGGATATCTAGATGAATACGCATGCAGAAACAGTATTTTAAGACAGTTATTATTCGAAGAAAAACAGGATTTCTGAATGAAGCAGCAGTAATTATAACAGGTACTAGCATGATTTTTCTACATGAGCATGCATGTGATGAGATGCAAACACAAATATACCTAAGATATGATCTCTATTGAATGGTAGATTTGTCCTAAACAGGGTTTCTATTGCGCACAAAGATAAAATAAATCCTAAGACATGGTTTCTACCCAAAAAATTACACTAGGCATGCATAGCCCCACCCTTTCACTATCCAGCCCCAAATATTCGTTTACACATTATTACAGGCCAAGAATAATGAATTACACAACTGAATAAAGGCAAATCAAGAAGCTATACTATAGAGAGCCTGACAGTAGGCCCAAGTACCACATCCAACATGCCATATGCCAAGACCTCTTGTAATCCAGGTGTGTCAGAGTTCCTAAGGATCTCAGGGGATCCCAGACAGTGCTCACACCTAAGTTCCCTAGCCAGGAATGAGTAGGTGCAGTGTAAGAGGCCAACCTTGTGTGTAAGAGTTCCATGGGTACTCAGAGGTCCCCAAGGCAGTGCTCACACGAAGGGGGTAGAGCCTAGAATCTAAGAGTAATAGGAAGTGCTTGGAGTTTTAAAAGAGAATTGGAGTTTGAAAAGAGTAATTTTAAAGCAACAACACTTTGAGAAATAACTTTTTAGAACAGTAGTAAAGGAGTTTTAAAAGAGAAGCAATACATCTGCAAACAATAGGCAAAAGGNGAGAAATAACTTTTAAGAACAGTAGTAAAGGAGTTTTAAAAGATAGGCAGTACAACTGCAAACAGTAGGCAAAAGAACTCAGGAAAGAGCAAACACAAACAGGGGTAAGGGGTTGGGGACAAATAACTTAGATATCAGCAATAGAATAGAACTACAGATTCTCATAGTTATCACATAGTTGTCACATAATAGCATAGATTAATAGGATCAGGACTGCATAATATTCAAGTCGTAGGAGAGGCAGGATTACATCATAGGATGAGAGCAAGTAACAACAATCAAGTCAAGGTAAGAAACATCAACCTATGAACACATAAGTATGCCGGAGTCTCAAAATGAATTGGAGACATATCAGACTCAAGGGAAAGGAAAAATAGTAGGGGGGCATGCTGATGACATATTTGCAGGGAATCACATGAAAAACAGGATACATATTCAGACTTAACCAAAGGGAAAGACATGATGGGGGTAAGCTAATTACATGGTAGGCAGTAGAACCACATGATAAAACACATAAGGAACAGTAATTAAGTAAACAAAAACTGGAGCATATTGTATGTACATGCTATAAAGCTAAATCAGAAAACATACCAGTCAAATAATAGAGAACAACAAAGTGTAAGAGATAGCACAATAGTAGCAGTATACAAGACAAGAAGAGCAGCTGTAGAACAATAGTATGCAGAATGAGAGAGCAACAGTAGGATAGTAGTATGCAGGAGCACAAGAGCAATATAGATTACTCAGTCTTGGCTTTCAGCCGATTGAGTAGTCAGAAATAGATGCAAAGAGAAAGAAGTGTATGAAAGCACAGAAACGTTCAGAGCAATGTATGTGTGTGTCAGTGCTGTCAAATCAGTGTGTCTGTGTAAAGAAAGAAGGCATGGTCTTTATATAGTTTTTGAAAACGAGTAGTGCATAGGCAAATTATGAAAATAACAATTAATCAATGCCAATTAAGACAACTGGACTCCTTTAATTAAGGAGTCTAGTTTCAAACGGTATAGTCAAGGCAAAATAAGGAAAGAAGATCAGTCTAATAAGGCTGATTAGGGCAGAAAAAAATCACATAGTGCACTGGCAAGGCCAAATACATAGTGTATAATTAAGGCAAGTTGAAATAACCCTATATTTATAAAGTAAAAATAGGGCATCAGTTTGAAAATCAATCAGTAAGATCTCAGATTCAATTGTAATCACAGAGAATCCAAAGTAATTAAGGAAAGCATCACATAAATATAGAAATAATTCAAAAAATTGGTATAGAATTATAGGAAGGATATACGACCATGTATTTTAAGGAAAACATCACAAGCATGGGATTTCACAAAAAAGGATAAATATAAATCAACAAGTGAACAACTAGTAAGGTAAAGGTCGGAATTATCAAGCATTCAAATGGTAATCACTTATCAACACAGAGAGATGCTCGTAGAACAGTAGAAACTAGAGATTATAACAATAAATCAAAGAAGGAGTTGCAGAGAGCACTAAATGCATAGTCAAGTAATAAAGAACAACCCATAATACTTAGAGTTTCACCGATAATAGTTCGGATAACATAAAATCATGAGACAATTACTTAAACATAGCATAGACGTGAAGAAAATTAAAAAGGAAAACTATTTTGAGAACATGGTATAGAAACCCTAGTTTTCGAAATTGTTAAAACATAATTTTTCCGGAGAAAAACATGAAGAAACTTTGTAGCATTGTAAATATAGAACGGATCTTTAAAAAACAACCAAAAATACAGAGGACTAGGGTTTCTTGGAACCAAGAAAAGAGGGAAAACCTCATGAACGGCCTAGATTTAACCGGAGAGACTGCAAACTTACTCAAACGGCCAGGGGTTAGCCAAAAAATGAAAAGAGACCCAAAGGAAGGTGAGTGAACCGCTCCAGGTTCATCTGAAGACCTCAGGGCATCACTGAGCCGGTGAGAGGCAGGTAGATGGCCAGGAGGTGGTGAAGAACTGAGTTTCCGATGAGAATCCACCGGAGAAGATGACTAGAACTCATCGGAGAGGGGACGTCAAGATACTTCTAGAGAGTTGTAGGGATAGAGAGAGACAGAGAGAGATGAGAGATGAATGGTCTCGAAAGAATGAGACGGAAAGGGGGTGGGTAGGTGAGAAATATTTTAGGAAATTAAAACCTGGGTCGTTGATCTAATATGCTCAACGGCATAGATTGAGTTGGGATTGGGTCGGGTTGGTTAGGATTTGGGTTGAGCTGGGTATTTAATTAGGTGGGTTGGGATTCAATTTAGACTAAATTTTAAAATAAAAGTGGCTAGATTAAATACCCATAAAATAGATAAATAATTAGTAAAAAATAGCTAATAATTGTATAAAATGAAATTAAGTTTAAATAGGCAAAATTACAGTAATTAAGTAATATAAAATGTAAAGAATGCATAAATTTCGAATTAAAACAACACAAAGTATTCAATTGGGCTATAATTGTAAAATCACTGTAATTAAAATTAAATGAGACCCAATTGGCTAATTTGTGTAATAATTGAATCCTAATGGACAAAAATGATTAAAAAATAGCATATTGAGCTGGGAAACATTTTGAAATTATTTATAACATAATTTATGGATAATTATCAGATATGAAATATTAAATAAACATTAAGATAATTTAATAAAATATAGAGAAATAGGGAAAAATACTCCTTATTACAAAAAGTGATTTTGAAAGCATATATGTAAATTTGAAAAATAATAATTTGAGGAAAAATTGGGTATCAACAATACCATGTCCTTCCAGCCATGTACTTCCAAAGTGTCCACAAGGTAAATCATACCAGATTCTTCAAGATCCTTCAGCAACCTTCCCTTTAGTATCGTGCGCTTCCCAATTTTTGTCACTTTATCTGCCTCTCAACCAGACTCATCTGCTTCTTCACCACTCCACTCATCATCATCAACCTGAGCCTGCTTTGATTTCTTTTTGGACCTAGTCTTCCTAGCAACAGTCGAGGGTGTAGCAAACACAGATGCTGACTTCATGGAAGAAGTCTTGCCCTTCTCTGGTTTGGGTGTCTAAAACTCAACTTCTGCCATTTGTTCCTCTTGATGGACCAGGTTCATCTCCTCAACATCAACAGCCTCTGCGGGCTCAAACACTTTTGCCTTTCCCTTTTCAGCTTTCTTTCTCCTACTCTCCCTCAAAGCTTTTTGCAACTCCTCTTCACTCTACCTAATTGCACTCTTTGTGGTGCGACCTCTAGGAATGGAAGCATCAGCAAGGTAGTGGCTTTTCTCTTCTTGCTTTCCACTGGAAGATCAGCTTTATTGGTCTTGGGTTTCTTCTTCTTTTTGGGTTTATAGCACTCCCCTAACTTTCTAATAAGATCAGCCAAAGTTTGTTCAATGGATGAACCAGGTTTACCGGTTGCATGTTGAAGATTTTCCAGCCCCTCTTAAACCTCTCTAGAATTACTTCCCCCTAAATCCTTGGCACCTTCTTCAACAACCACTAGGACAGTCTCACAAATTGCCAATGGAGTACCTCCTTCCCTTGTTCCCCTCACAATACTTCTTTCTCCCTCACTCACAAAGTTATTTTTACCGCCTCTTCTTCTCCTATCAGGAATCTCCACATCCACTACAGACCCAATTAAAACAAACCTATTTTAAGAAGTGACTGGCTCAGACTCAATTTTAGATGTTACCTTTTCAGAATCAGACGAACCAGTTGCTTCCCCCTCATTGGCGGATTTGAAAGAGTTATTGGAATTCTCATATTCTTGGGCCTGGCTAGCTTGAAGCTTTGCGTTCAATTTCCTAGTTAGAGAGCCAGAGGCCACAGTCTTTCTGGGGAGCATTTTCACACGCCTTCTCCTGGGTTCTGAATTTGGGCTTTGTTGTACAACGGGAGTGGTTGGAGTAGACGGAACAAGGTTGTTTTGAGGGGTGGTGGGATGTGATTGAGATGGGGTGGAGGAATCTGATTGAGATGGAGTGGAACTAGTATTTTCAAGAGTGATACTGTAGTCAGGTGTGGTTGAGGAGGCTGGTGTAGGAGGTGGAGTGTTAGCCATGGTGATGATTTTTGTTAAAGAAAATTAGGATCAAGATGTTAGAGTAGAAGGTTGAAAGGGTTTCGACGGTTATGGCTTTAAGAAAAAGGTGAGGGATTAGAGAAGTGATGATGGGTTTTTAAAGGCTTGGTTAATAAATACACAACAGATGTAATTTTGGTAAAGTGGGAGTCTAACCGGTTCAGGAGTGTCAGGTGATAAGTGACGGTTATGACTCCCCTATAATCTAGGCTATTTTAATTTGATTTGACTCTTTGGAACTGGTTCGAAATTTGGGATAGGTACTAGATTTAGTAAAGGCTTATTATAGATAGAGTCCTACTCATAAGTAACTATTGATATTTCAATATATGTATAGTGATGAGCACATACCTTGTCTGTCAGATGAACCAGCAGCGATGAACTAGGTTCATCTTGTTAAAATCTCTTGATTAATCCTCAATTTACAAAAATAGAAAAACACCATTAGTAACCAAGGAGTCATATTAACACATGGCAAGAGAGTATGACTTGTAAGGCATGAGACTGAGCAACGATTATTCTGATTATTTACACCTTTCAGAATTCCTAGCAAAAACAAAAATCCTTTTTTTTCATTTTGTTTTGAATTGGTTCCATTAGGTGATCTTAATCATCACTAATTCTAACACGTTTCTCTCAAAATGCTCTCTACCTAGTGCCTTAGTAAAGATGTCAGCAATTTGTTTGTCAGTGGCACAAAATTCAATAAAGATCATTCCCTTCTCATAGTTGTCTATTAGGAAATTGTGTCTAACATCTATGTTCTTTTTTCTTTTATGATGGACGGGGTTCTTTGTCATACTAATAGCACTAGCGTTATCACTGAAGATAGGAATGCATCCAACGTCTATGCCAAAATCCATCAGTTGTTGCTTAATCCATAGTAACTGAGCACATCATGAGGCTGCAACCACGTACTCAGCCTCAGCAGTAGATAGAGCTACTGAATTATGTTTCTTAGTGGCCCAAGACACAAGATATGAGCCCAAAAAGTGTGCCATACCTGAGGTGCTCTTTCTATCTACCAAAAATCCTGCATAGTCAGCATCAACATATCCCACAATATCAAAATTACTACCTTTAGGATACCAAAGACAGAGGTCTGTGGTGCCTTTAAGGTATCACAAGATTCTCTTCACTGCAGTTAAGTGTGATTCCTTTGGATTAGCCTGAAATCTTGCGCAAAGCCCTACGCTGAAGACTATGTCAGGTCTAATAGCAGTAAGATACAACAGTGAACCAATCATTCCTCTATACAACTTTTGATCGACATATGAACCAGGTTCATCTAAATCTAGTTTTGTGGCTGTTGCAATACGACTGTCAATTTCCTTTGAATCTTCCATTTTAAATCTTTTAAGCAATTCTTCACATATTTTTGCTGATGGATCATAGTTCCATTTGGATTTTCTTTAATTTGAAAGCCTAAAAAGAATTTAAGCTCACCCATTATGCTCATTTCAAATTCACTACCATTAGTTTAGAAAATTATTTACTTAGCTTTTCAGAAGTTGCCCCAAAGATTATGTCATCTACATATATCTGCACCACCAAGAGATCTTTACCTTTTTCCTTCAAAAATAAGGTGCTACCAATTTTACCTCTCTTGTAGTCATGTTCCAGCAGGAATTTTAAAGCCTTTCATACCATGCCCTTGGAGCTTGCTTGAGTCCATACAGTGCTTTGTCAGGCTTGTACACATGATCATGATTCTCCTTGTTTTCAAACCCTGGAGGCTGTTTTACAAACACTTCTTCCTTGAGATAGCCATTCAGGAAGGCACTCTTGAAATCCATCTGGTGAAGGGTGAATTCCATGTAAGCAGCAAAGGCTATGAGGAGCCTAACTGCTTCCAACCTTGCCACAGGAGCAAAGGTTTCATCATAGTCTATTCCTTCCTCCTAACTGTATCCTTGAACCACCAATCTTGCCTTGTTTCTTGTAACTGTTCCATCTTCATCAAGTTTGTTTCTGAATACCCACTTTGTTCCAATCACTTATCTATCAAAGGGTCTGGGTACCAGATGCCAAACATGAATCCTTTCAATTTGGTTGAGTTCTTCTTGCATTGCATTTACCCAATATGCATCCTGCAAAGATTCAATAATATTCTTAGGTTCAATCAAGGATAGAAAAGCATCAAAGGCACACATATTTTTCAAAGAGGATCTACTTCTGATTCCAGATGTTGGATCAGTTATAATGTTCTCCATGGGGTGTGAGCTTTGATATCTCTGTGGTTTTACAACCAACTGGGTATTACTTAAAGATCCTACAATGTCTTGTTGCTGAGGAGTAGGATCAGGGACATGTTCCAATGAGGTTTAGAAATTAGTTTGTTGCTCAGTTCCCCCTGGCATGTTGCCAGTGATGGATTAACATGTTCTATCACCCGTTCCTTCCTCCAGTGTCGCTCCAGTTTGGTCTGAATTTCTGACCAGCCCAATTTCTTCATCTACTTGTTCCTGTCTCTCAGAGAGAATGTTAGTTTCATCAATAAAAACATACACACTCTCTTCAACATCCATAGTTATTTTGTTATACACTTTATAAGCCTTACTATGTGAAGAATATCCCAAGAATAGTCCCTTATCACTTCTGGGATCAAACTTACCTAAGGACTCTTTGCCATTGTTGTCCACAAAGCACTTACAACCAAAAGCCCTAAGATGGGATATATTGGGCTTTATCCCTTTAAGTAACTCATAGGGAGTCTTCTCTACAAGTGGTCTAGTCATGCACCTATTTTTGATGTAGCATGCAGTGTTTATTGCTTCTGCCCAGGAGCTATGAGGTAGTTTACTAGAAAGAAGCATGGTTCTACCCATATCTTCAAGGGTTATGTTCTTTCTTTCAACAACTCCATTTAGTTGTGGAGTTCTTAGGGGCAGAGAAGTTATGATCTATGCCATGTTCATCACAAAATTCAGCAAACTTTGCATTTTCAAAGTTAGTGCCATGATCAGACCTTATTGATGCAAGTTGATTTCCTAATTGTTTCTGTATTTTTCTAACAAAAGAAGTAAATATGTCAAATGCTTCATCTTTAGACGTTAGAAACAATGTCCAGGTAAATCTAGAATAGTCATCAACAAGCACCATTTCATATCTCTTACCACCTCTGCTTAATGTTCTTAGGACCACATAGATCCATATGGACCAGTTCCATCGTCTTGGTGGTACTTACCGTTTTCTTTCTTTTGAAAGATGATCTTATCTGCTTTCCCCTTGCACAAGCCTCACAAACTTTGTCTTCCTTGAACTTAATGTTAGGGAGGCCTATCACTAGGTCCTTGGAGACTAGTTTGTTGAGTTGATTTAAACTAGCATGTCCAAGTCTTTTGTTCCAAAGGAGGGATCACTGTCCAACACACTCAAACAAGTTAATTCATTTTCTAACAGTGTGGAAAGGTCTATGATATAGATATTATTCACTCTTTTTCCCTGCAAAATAATCTTGTCAGTGATAAGATTAATCACAAAACATTTTGTAGAACTTAATGCAACCAGGTTACCTCTGTCATACAGTTGTGACACACTGATTAGGCTATATTTCAAGCTATCTATCAAGTAAACATTCTCAATGGAACGTGTGTCATCCTTACCTACCTTATCAACCACAATAATTTCACCTTTCTTCCCATTTCAAAAGGAGACATTTCCTCCTTTGAGGTTTTCAAGTGAAAGGAACTGTTCCTTGTTCCCTGTCATGTGCTTTGAGCAGCCACTATCCAAGTACCTTATTTGACTGCTCCTTTCACTTGAACTTGCAAGAGAAAATCATGGGTTAGTCTTAAGAACCCAAATTAGTTTGGGTCCTTTTCTATGAGAAAAAGGATGAATTAAGCTTCTTCTGGCCCAATTTGGTAGCCAATTTTTCTTTCGAACAAAGCTTTTATTCCTTTGACGGGCCTGCGTTTTTGCATTGCATTCAATTTTGTAGTGAGAAGTCTTACCAAAATGGGTGTGGATTTTTTTCTAAGAAAGTGTGAGGTACTTACTTTTGGGATCACATTTAGGTAGTTGACTCCCAAAGCCAAGTCCTCTTCTGTTGCTACTGTGATTTTCTTGAAGCCATATCAAGGCATCAGAAGATTTATTCCATTTGCATGTTCGATCCAGTTCATGTTTGACCTTTCCAAGTTCCTCTTTTAGCACTCTTATCTGTTCATCTCTATTATACAACTCATCCTTTAGTCTGCTTACATTTTCTTCTAACATGAGTTGAGAGTTGTCAGTTGTCTTCTTGCTAGTTCCTAGTTTCAGTTTTAAATTTTCAGATTTTAACTCTAGGACCTTAGTTTCAAGTGGATGAACCTGGTTCTTCAAGGCAGTGTTTTCATTTACAGATTCACTTACTCTGAGCTCCAGGTTCTACACTTTGCTTTTAACATTACACACTCCTTACACATCTGTTCTTTTTCTTTATTTATTTCTTCAGAATCATTAATCAAGTCAAGTAATAATTCAGAGAGTTTTTCTTTGGATAAAAACTTAATCTTGTTTTTGAGATGAGATATACTTACCTCTGATTCCTCATATGATTCACCAATTGCAATGGGTGCTTGCTCATCTCCATCTTCATCATCTGATTCTTCATCTGAACTTTCTCCTCAAGAAGCAACCATAACTTTTGTTGTATTTTTCTTGGGATGAACCAGTTCCTTCTTCTGGTTCCTTTGTTCAGATCTTTCCCTTTTCCATTCAATTTCACACTGAGGACAGTTCTTGATGTGATGATCAGTTTTTCAGCATTTGTAGCATCCCTCGTTGGTGGGTTTTTCCGGTGCCTTTGCCTTATTGTAGTTTCCACTTCTTGAGATGACCTTTTTCCTAATGAGATAGTTTCTGAATTCCTTGGTGATCATAGCCATTTCATCTTCCTCCAGATCTGTTCCCTTAGTGATTCTCAGTGCTAGACTTCTTTCCTTCTTGTGAGCATCCATCTTCATTGTCTTCCTTCTAAGTTCATAGGCAGGGAGATTTCAAATTAGCTCATCCAATCTGAGGGTTGCCATGTTCTTGGATTCCTGAATAGCAGTGATCTTACTCTCCCAAGAGATTGGCAGAACCCTTGTCACAATCTTTTCAACCTTTTTCTTCTTCTTCAAGGATAGTCCTTCCAAGAGATTTTAGTTCATTTTTTAGAGTACTGAACCTAGTGTACATCTCTTGGATGGTCTTTCCCTCCTTCATAGAGAAATTCTCATATTGAGAATATAGTAATGTACCTCTAGATCTTTTCACTTGTGCAGTTCCTTCATGAGCCACTTGCAAGGTGTCCTAAATTTCCATGGAAGTGGTGCAACTTTGAATTCTACTGTACTAATTTGGACCAAGTCCACACACAAACCACTTCTTTGCCTTGTCATTCTTTTCCCATTTTCTTAAGTCTTCAGCAGTGCAGTCAGCTCTTGTCTTTGGCACATCTACTCCTTCTGTAGTCTTCTTCATGGTAGCCAAAGGATCGTCAGTGACTATGTCCCATAGTTCATAGTCTTCTCCAATTAAGTGATCCTTCATCTTGTTCTTCCACCAAGAGTAGTACTGGCCATTGAAAAGTGGTGGCCTAGCAGTTGATTGTCATTCCATTTCCCAGGCGGTGCACTCATCTTGATATTTTCCTAAGGTGTTAGCCTCTTCAAGGATAACCCGCTCTGATACTAATTTGTTAATTATCTATGTCAATGCCACACAAGAGGGGGGTGATTTATATGGTGACCAATTTTCGTGTGCAGTAGTTATAGAAGGACCAGGTTCTTCTATGTGTTCCAACTCCTACATTTTGTGGAATAATAATTGCAGAAAATAAAGAACACAACAATTTTACGTGGAAAACACCTGGCTCAAAAGGTGAAAAAAACACGACCTACTTCCCAGCAGGATTTTCCCAAACTCTTCAATAAATCAATGAGCCAAATAGCATTTAAAAAATAAACTCTTTTATAAACCTAAGGATTAACTCTAACCCTTTGTGGCAAACTAGCCTCTAGTTATTTGGGACAACCTTCAAGTTAACTCTAACTTGAATACTCAGTACCTATTAAAAATGCTTCTAGATAAAGCTGAAAGATATATTTTGTAATCACCTACTATAAATAAACTAGACTAAAAGACAACCGGTGGAACTGGTTCTTCTAGCTGGTCCAAGTAGCTTCAGAATCACACAGGAAATTCTCACACGAACTGCTTATAAAATTGCTTTGGTAATTTTGTTCTCAATTCTTGTTTTGATTCTATATTTGCGCGCATCTGTTCAATGAGAACACTTGACAATATATAGTATCCGTAGAAAAGGAGATATATTAGAATTAGGATGCAGCTCTTCCAATTCTGTTGCAACTCTTCCATTGATCTCAACTCCCTAGATCCTGTTCTATCTTGATTCTGTCCTTACTGAATAAGGAGTCCATCTCCGTATCAATTTGCAACCTTTTAGGCTAGGAGATATATCTTCAGATCACTGATTGTGCTTATATCCTGTTTGCGATCACCTCACGTGCCATTAACTCTGCATGTCTATGTCTCCAGTGATGGATCTGGTTCAACTCTGAGTTTATTTGTCAATCTTCAAAACCATTTAGCTTCTTGATCCAACAATAACCAAATTCCAACATGTGAAACTTTCCACGAGGCCCGATTCTAACATACGAACAACGCATCAATCACCAGACACTATACCCAACATGACCATGCTCCTCCGCTAAAATCACACCATCCCACCATATAAGTCACTTGACCATAACAACATTCTCTGACAACTACAGCTGCAATTCCACGAATCTGATGCCCACAACACACCTCATTCAGTATTGCCACGATAGAAGAGATGCATAGAAACTAATAACCACCTGTCGCATCAACAAATCATGAGTCTCTATTCCTGACAAGGTCCATTACCTCATTCTGAACTGAATAATGATATTTGCTCTTTATTATACCTTACATAACTCTGGGCGCACTGATTCAAGGTCTAATAACCTCATCTCACCCAGTACAAGCTGCCCAGGAAATAAGCTCAAACACTGACCCAAATCTCATATGACTCCATCAATGCGCCGACAAGCTACAACTTGAATATGACACATAAAGGAGAACAAACTCTAGAAAAAAAACTACCCAGCCCATGTAACAAATAAAATGGCCGAAGAGATGCTATGGACCTTTCTCATAGAATGCGAAAAAAATACACAAAAATAAGTATAGGGGACCATACCCGATCCACACATGATAGCTGTCGCGCCCCATTTTCTTGCGAAATTGGGTTTTGACGTGTTACAACTCCTTTAAATGGGTATTAAAAGAGAAGAGTCGCCACCCGACGATTTTAAGGTGCGTTAGGGAACTATTGTGCAGATAACTCTGTTTGACTAGTCAATGTCACCAAATATTGGGTAAGGGCTCAAATTACCTCAAAGAGAAGGTGTTAGGCACTCTTCGAGGTCCACAACTGCGGGTCCCGTCCGAACTTAGAACTATGTGGATTATGTAATTAGGCTAGGTAATCAAATAAATAAAGAGAATATAAAGGTCTAAGGAGTTCATTATAACACAATTGGTACAAATCTTAAGGGCTACAAGGATACCAATANTGATCACGCTCAACTATGTCTTGTAGAAGACTAAGCGGGCGTTGCAAATATAATCCGGGGTATTACGCCCAGAGTCGATCCCACAGGGAATTGCCGTATCAATTGAGTCTATAAAATACTAAACTGTCGTTTAATCAAGTTTCTCAAGACTTTTGAATATCAATTTGGTGATGTTTAACTAATTCTACTAACAATAATTACAAACTAGAAATTACTAACAATTTAATCTAACAATGATAATAAAGGTCTAAGGTCATGGTTTCCCCCGTTGGTGAATTTTTCCTTGGATATTTCTTATAGTTTAATTGGCTATCTCTGTCAATCATGAACGCTCTAACTATCATAAATCTCTCTCAAGTAATTATGATAATTTACTAAACGCACTCTCTCAAGTTACGCTAGCTAGATCGCA
>ML399159.1:7341-33768 GCA_005239525.1 Nicotiana knightiana | reverse complement strand
TTGGCTCAACAAAGAAATGCCTATATCACTTCCAAGACTGAACAAAACTTCTATTTCGCTTTGCACACACACGGGGCAAGTTCTAGACATCAGATGTAATGCACAGAATAACATTCAAATCTCACACACACATGGCACATAACTCACTCAGGATTAGGTCTATCACGACACTCCAGTCAAAGCAGTTAAGCAAATCTTAAGAATTCCTGATTTAAGGTATTTATTTTAGAGTCAAAAATTGAGCCTAAGTTTCACAACCAAAGTATTGACTATTCTCAAGGCATTAACACGTTTCAAGATATTGCTACTATTAAGCCCTTAACCATGTGACTCCTACTCCTAAAAATTAAAAACTACCTACACCCCGTTCAACTGGAAATCCTTGGAAAGGAAGCGTGGTTCAAAGAAAAACCAAGGGGGAATTACTACACTACCTAAAACAAAAAATCTTTTTTTTTTCTTTAGACTTACTTCCTTCAAGAAAACTGTCTAGGAGATCCATCGTCAGGAAGAGTCGACATATTTCTAAAAAAAAAATAATACCAACATGAAAAACTCAAACTACTAATAAGAATGCACACCACAAATATGAAAAACTCAAACTACTAATAAGAATGCACACCACAAATAATACAATTATGTACAACACCCCACACTTAAATCATGCAGTGTCCTCAGTGTATCACATATAGACAAAACAAGAAATAAACGTAAGGTGTAAGAAACTCCCTGGTCCACTAGTGTCGACATCCACTCGCTTTCATGCTCCTTTGAGCACATGCTTCAATCACTTTATGCCTCCAATTTGAAATTTTGAATTGAACCCCCATATTTGATTCTGCTATATGATCATGCTCATGGGGTGGTGGAACAAATCTGCCTGGCCCAAATAAACTCTGTAGTAATCTGCATTTCTTGGCCTTGCGACAAAATGTGCACTCCTTACTTTTTGGCAAGAAGAACTCAATAATGTAGGCATCTTTTTCTTTATCTCTCAACTCATCAGGTGGTTCGGATAAATCTATTTTCATATTATCATCCAAACACAATTTGAGCATATGGTTGGAGTGTGTACCAGCATCCTCAACCATAACGACACTAGATTCAACAAAATATGTAGCATCAATGTCTTTGGTTAAATCCAGTATCTTTTCTACCACATCAGCATCCTCCAATTTCAGTTCTAACATGGGTGGTGCTTCACTAGAGGGCTCGACCTGCAGGTTCTCACTTTTCGCTAAATGTAATGAATCAAATTCGAGAGCCTATTTCCATACCTCTTTTTCCTCAAGTGCTAACACCCAATCTGCTAGTTCTTCACCGTTCATATCATCCAGGTTCGTGAAACATTCATCTAAAGGGTTCCCAACAATCAGACAAGCATCATCTTTTTCTGGGATCACATTGACAACATTAATCAGAGAGCAGTTGGCAAACTCACTGGGTTTCCTCATAGACTTCTGAATGTTGAAAGTGATTTCTTCATTGTTAAGCCTCATCTTAAGTTCACCAGTCTCGCAATCAANAGTTCTAACATGGGTGGTGTTTCACTAGATAGCTCGGCTGACAGGTTCTCACCTTTCTCTGCATGCAATGAATTAAATTCGAGAGCCTGTTTCCATACCTCTTTTTCCTCAAGTGCTAACACCCAATCTGCTAGTTCTTCACCGTTCATATCATCCAGGTTCGTGAAACATTCATCTAAAGGGTTCCCAACAATCAGACAAGCATCATCTTTTTCTGGGATCACATTGACAGCATTAATCAGAGAGCAGTTGGCAAACTCACTGGGTTTCCTCATAGACTTCTGAACGTTGAAAGTGATTTCTTCATTGTTAAGCCTCATCTTAAGTTCACCAGTCTCGCAATCAATAAGAGCTCTGCCTGTGGCCAAAAATGGCCTTCCCAAGATTATGGGAATTTCCTCATCTACCTTGCAGTCTAATATCACAAAATCAGCAGGAAATACAAACTTCCCACTTGCACCAAGACATCATCCAAAATGCCCGACGGTCTCTTCACCGTCCGATCAGCAAGTTGCAGCAGCATGGATGTGGGCCTAGCTCTACCAATTCCCAGTCTTTTATATATGGCCAGCGGCATCAAATTAATGCTGGCCCCCAAGTCACATAGAGCTTTTGTGAAAGAGAAACTGCCAATGGTACAAGGAATTGTAAAACTCCCTGAGTCAGACAACTTTTCAGCAATAGCATGTGTTACCACCGCACTACAAGTCTGAGTAAGGGTGACAGTAGCTAGANTCCTTCATCATTTTAGCATACCCAGGCAATTCTTTCAATGCATCAATCAATGGAATATTTACCTGTATCTGCTTGAGCATGTCCAAAAACATCTTGTACAGTTCCTCCTTTTGGTATTTTGCCATCCTCTGAGGGAATGGAGCTGGTGGTCTCTTTTTCCCAGTGATTTGGGATTTGTCTTTCTCAACCACCACCTCAACTATCGGCTTCTGAGTCATCTCCACTTCTTTTTCATTCTTAATCTGTGCATTGGGTTCTTCTTCACTAGGTTGCACTTTTGCTTTGGTCAAAATTGTTGAATCATCAAGTTCAACCTGCATGGGTACCAATGTTTCAGTCTGCCTGCTTTCATGAGCCCTTTCTAGATCCACATTTAATTCTCTGCCACTGCGAAGAGTCACTGCCATCAGCTGCCTTGGAACCTGGTCAATAGGATTTATCTGAGTATCTGCAGGTAATGTTCCAGGAGGTCGATTGTTCACTGCCATAGATATCTTCGCCAACTGTACTTCAATATTTTTAATAGCTGCATCATGAAAATCTACTCTCTCACTGATTTTTTCATTTGAGCCAATTACCTGTTGCATCATAGCTTCTAACCTGGAAAACCCATCTTCTTGCCTTCCCCCTTGTTGTTGCTGAGGAGGGTAGTAAGATTGTTGCTGATTCTGATGATTATAACCCTGTGGCCTCTGAAACGGTGCTGCATTACCTTGCGGTCCCCTGACACCCATATTTCCACTGTTTTTTTGTTGGTGAGGTGGCCTATATGGTTGGACTTACTGACCCCAATTTTGCCCCCTTGTCTTTGGCTTCCATAATCTGACACATAATTCATATTTTCTTGATAAGGAGGGTGATGGCTTTCTGTATTCCAGTGATTACCAAGTGGTTGACTAATGCAAGATGTGCACAAGCCCCCATTGGTTGTGTCAACTATGTGCACCTACTGTTTCTTTCCCGATTCTTCCACCCTCTTTGTAAGTATACTCATTTGTGTTATCAGGGTGGCCACGTTCTCTGCAATGGTATTAGATGGATCAAATGGCACTGAATGAACTACAGGAGTAATGGGTGCATTTGTTGTTGTCCATCCTGAATTTTGTGCCATTTTATCAAGTAATATTTGACTCTCTCTCCACGATTTGCTCAGGAATGCTCCACCAGCTGAAGCATCAACATTTGCTTTCACAGTATCAGCCAAACCCATATAGAACCGCTGCCCCAACATTTGCTCTGGAATGCCATGATGTGGATAGATAACCAACATACTCTTAAATCTTTCCCATGTCTCTTGTAATGTTTCAACTGGTTTCTGTCTAAAGCTCAAGATTTCATCAATTTGTTGAGCAGTTTTGTTGGGTGGATGAAACTTGTTCACGAACTGTTTGACTAACTCCTCCCATGTCGTAATGGAATTGATGGGGAGTGAGTTAATCCAAGTCTGAGCAGCGCCAGTCACTGAGAATGGAAACAACAACAGTTTTATTGCCTCCTGAGTGACGTTTGGCTCCCTTTGAGTTTTGCAAATTGACAGGAAGTTCTTTAAATGCTGTTGGGGGTCTTCAATGTACGACCCTCAGAATAGCCCTTTGTTCTACAATAAGTGCAGCATATTAGTTGTAATCATAAAGGACTCAACCTGTATCTGAGGAACCAGTATCACTGTGGCCAGATTCACAGTTGTGGGTTGTGCCCAGTCATATAAAGGAGCCTCTGCCCCTATTTGAGCTACTGGGTCTACCACATCATCCCGATCATTATTCTGGTTGTGTGGATCTTCCATATTTGTTTCAATTTGTTCAATTTGTGGTTGATGTTTGCTTTTTCGGTTGGTTCGGTTTATAGCCCTGAAAACTTTCTCGGGGTCTGATAAGGCTTCAATTACTTCACCAGTCCTTTATGAGTTTCTAGGCATGCACCTGCAACACTTAGCAAACGTTAAACATTCAATGTGAAAACAAAAATTTTAAAGAAAATTGACTATGTTTCAAAATTTTGTATTTCCTTCAACTCAATTGATAATACCGTTAAGTCCCCGGCAACGACGCCAAAATTTGATCACGCTTAACTATGTCTTGTAGAAGACTAAGCGGGCATTGCAAATATAATCCGAGGTATTACGCCCATAGTCGATCCCACAGGGAATTGACGTATCAATTGAGTCTATAAAATACTAAACTGTCGTTTAATCAAGTTTCTCAAGACTTTTGAATATCAATTTGGTGATGTTTAACTAATTCTACTAACAATAATGATAAACTAGCAATTACTAACAATTTAATGTAACAATGATAATAAAGGCCTAAGGTTATGGTCTCCCCTGTTGGTGAATTCTTCCTTGAATATTTCTTATAGTTTATTTGGCTATCTCTGTCAATCATGAACGCTCTCACTATCATAAATCTCTCTCAAGTAATTATGATAATTTTACTAGACGCGCTCTCTCAAGTTACGCTAGCTAGATCGCACTACAGTTCACTTTCGATTGCACCCGAGGTATCATTATCTCTAATCTAACCTCTAAACCCTCGGTTATGACTTCCGTCTATACTCCGGGAGTGGTGTTGTTCAAGCAACTACCTAAATATGCACTCTCTCTCAAGTATATACATAATAAATAGGAATAGTTAATCGAGGGCCCTTTCAATCAACAACAATAAGAATGTAGTTGAACAAAAAGAGATTAATCAACCAAAATATATTAATATCACAATGAATTCATCCCCAACGGGTTCGACCAAAACCCTAGACTAAAGAATTTAGCTACTCATGTTTATAAGAATCAAACTCAAAAGTAATTGCATAATTGAAAGTACAAAGTAAAGAATACTAGATATAGAAATCAATGTTTGTCACTTCTATGATGTTTTCTTGTTAAATCCTTCGAAATCCTTCCGAATCTCCTCCGTCTCCTTAAGTTGTAATGTTTGGGGTCTATTTATATATTTAGGGCAAACCCTAACCATGTAGGAGACTTCTATTTCAACCGGGAAACACTTAAACTCGTCAAAACTCGGATTTGGCCGAACGGGGAACCCCGGGCGTTTGGACCCAAAGGCCTGGCTAACGTCAGGCTAGGGATAGCGTTTCAGCCCTAACTCCTGGCTAACGCCAGGGTAGGGCTGGCGTTTCAGTCCTAAGGCCTGGCTAATGCCAGGTAGGGTCAGGCTGTATGGCTCTGTCGCCCGGCTATCGCCCGGGTGTCTCCTTTCGTGTATTTTTCGACGTATTTGCATCCCTTTAGCTCCGTTTCCATCTCCAATTCACCTACACATAAAATAAGCTCTATTAAGCACATAACAAGTGTATTTTTATCATTAAAGCACCTCAAATGTAAGGTATATTACATGTTAGACTATGCATTCTAGCCTCGCATCAGACACAAGCTATCATCTCCTGCTACTCAATTACTATGTTAAAGTTATTTACCTAGAGGTTCTCTAATTCAATTCTAAGTCGTACCCTATGCATACACTACCTGTCCAATGCCTATGGCCCAAGAGGCTTTGGACCTACTATTTAGGTGGTTCTAGAATTCACTTAGGTTGCTAAAAAATGATAAATCTAAGCGACATTCAAAACATGTAGGACTACACATAAAGTCAAATAAATGGCTCAAGTTGGCCTCCACATGTAAGCAATAAATGCACGCGAGCAGGTTCATATTACAGGTAGTATTAAGATGTGTTGAGATTATTAAGTCCTATAGGCATGATTTATATGTGATTCTGGATTCCAATATTAGGTAGGCAGTTCTATAATTTCTGGACTAACGTATAGGCAAATTAGGGCGTTGCAGGCCCTATAGACCTGATTTCTAATCGTTTTATAATAAGGTAGTGAAAACAATCCCAGAATTCTAAATTACCAACGCTGATTTTTAGAGACGTGTCTTAGGCGGGTGGCAGTATCCTATAGACAGGATTTTTAACAATTGTTGAAATTGATTTTATAACACTTTACTCCTATAGACATGTCATCTAGGTGAGGCAGTGTAATGAAAACAACGACAATAATCGATTAACATATTAAAATATTATAATCATGATTTCTAGATGGGAAGTACAATTAAAAGCAATAGGGGCGATTGATCGGTTGATTAGTTGGATCCTTATAGATATGGTATATAGACTAGCCAAATACATTGTATTGTATCCTATAGGTATGCTATCTAAACGTGCGCAACGAGAAACAAGTACAACAGATGCTTAAACTAACATGCTTTGAGTGGTGAACAAGTATTAGACAAGTTGAGTGAAGTGTGTGATTTCCTATAGGCATGCTTCCTATGACTGTGTCACATACCAAACAAAATAACAAATAAGGAGTGCTGAACGAAACAACCAAACATAACACATAGACCCTATAGGCAGGTTCTCTACCCTTTCAATGCAAATATAGAATATACCCATTTCTCCAATTTCACTAATAGCATAATTGTTTGTTTACAAATTATTACAGACCCAAGAATGAAATAATATTAACTGAAAAATGATAAAACATGGACTGAAACGAATACAAGCCCACTAAATTTCACAATTACAAGCTCAACACAAAGGTAAACCAGGGATATCCCAGGCCTTCAATAGCCTTACTCTCCGAACAAACAACAGGTCAAAACCACAGGCTCACAAGTCAATCAGAGTGCACCTGAATCCAGTGCCCCAGGTCCAACAACACACATGGCCCATTTCCAAGCACAAAGAATAGCTTACTTACCCAAGCAGAAGCTAAATTGAGATAGTCAAGGGACACGATACTCATACATAAAAACTAAACACTTAGTTATTAAAAAACTTTAACTATCAACAGTTTTAGCCAAGATGTATAAATATTATCATACTAAATGGAAAAGCACAAAAGACACATATAAGGCAAGCTTATATTTCGTAATTCCAGAAACAAAGTTTGATAGTGATAAGATTGACCATCATAGGATAGTATACCATTTCAATGAGTTTCAAAGTAAAGCATGAACTAGAAAAAACGTAAAGACCTTTAGATGATAGTTTAACAAAATCATGAACATGAAGCAGGTAGAGTGCAGTCCCTATAGAAAGGTTTTAACATGAGAACCTTGTGAGAATGTGGTGGCAAACAGCACAACAACATGCTACTAGGCACAATTTGGCAAACATATCACTTAGTTGATCATGAAACTTGACATGATGGACATTAACTATAGGACAAAGATTCTAAAGAACTCACATGTGAATTATAGGATAACAGGAAAAGCAGGCATTAGGATTCATGTCAGTCAACCCCACATGATATAAGAACAACACCTTGGATTTATCCTAGAATCAAATGCTAAGAGTGCAGGATTGACAGGTCAAGGAACACAATTATCAGAGTTACAAAACATGCTTTGCTAGAAATAAAGACAATGCTATAACATGTGAGAGTTCAAGGATCAGTTTGCATGAAGTTAAAGATTACACATGAAGGACCTAGCAGGAAAAGCTTCATTAAAGCAGACTACGGGCAAACAGTTTCTACAAAAGTCCCAGTAATTCAAGGCATGAATGTGAACTCATAATAGGTAAAAAAGATGACAATCAAAGCTAACAGGAGCATGCCAATCAGACAGAACCTAAGAAGGCCAACAACCATTTGAATCAATTACACAGAGTGAAGGTATACTACATATGTTGAAACCTATCATGTTTGATACTAGAGAACATGGAACTGCAGAATATTCATTAAGACAATAGAATTACAGAGAGCATACAACAATACAATGCTGGGAATTCTCAAATAACAAAGAAGCTTAAGGCATGCTTGTCTAAAAGTTCAAACAGTGTTGGCACGCAGAATACACATACACGAACAAGTAGAGAAGTAATCATTAAGGCTGCAGAGAGTCAAGAATGGTAACTAGTTGGAAGATAAACGAGCAAAAGAGTGAGGAACTTAGAATTTCAATAGTGATTCACTAGAAGTAATTGCAAGAGGACAATGGAACCCCGAATCCCCGATGCTTCATAGTTCACAAGAGCTTCGAGAAGGGCTCCGAGAAGCGCTTGCCCCAGAGGAGGTCGTTTAATGGTATTGTGGCCTTGGATTTCAGCCGGCCAACAACTCAACAATTTTAGAAAATATTCGAGTGTAACAGAGTGAGCGAGTGAGTGAAAGAGGATAATAAGAAGAGTAATAGCAGTAATAAGGTTTATTGAAGGGGATTAGGGGAAGGGTTTATATATTAGTAGAAATCAAACAAGTAAACATGGAAAACAATTATTCAAACACAAATAACGAAAGCAAATCAATCAAGTTTAAGCAGGAACAAGGAAAGTAACATGCATAGCCTACTCCGAATCAAAATAGGTAAAAAATCGGACAAACCCTAGTTTGGAAAATTGTCAAAATTAGCCAAGAATCTCGGTGAATCGGACCCATACGCCATTGTTGAGAGTGTATACAGACGGATTTTCGTCTGAATCTTGTAGGCTGAGGACGATTGCACTCGATTCGGAAAGGTAATACTTTCCAAAATCGTGAAAGTACTAAGTAGTACCACGAACGTATGAATGATAATGAGATAGTACAAATAAGGTAAGCAGATCGTAAAAGAATTTCATGATTTAGCAGGTTTTTGAGAGGATTTGGGAGGAGGCATCTAGGGTTTGGTGTAGGAGTGAGAGAATGCAGAGGCGGCTGGGTGGGGAAAATGTCTCTAGGGTTTAGGTTATGGAGATATAAGGAAAAGAGGGGAATTATTATGGATCATTGATCATTTGAGATCACCGGCCAGGATCAAAGGGAAATGGGGCGGTCGTTTAAACGGGTCGTGACAAGGTTCATTAAAAGGGTTGTCTGGTTTGGGCTTGGGGTTATTGGGCTAGCCTTTGGGTCCGAAATTAATTCAAATATTGGGCCAAGGTTTTAAATACTCGAAAATTATAAAAGAAAATTGATAAGAAGTAATTAAAAAATAATAAAAAATATTATTTATGTATTAAGATGCTTAAAAATAATAGTTTAACATTATAAAAATATAAAAATGCTATTTGGGCACAAATAATCTAAAAAATGTAATGATGCACAACATATAAACCATTACAGCAAAATTGTAAAAATAGCTTTAAGCATACATATATAATTACATCAAAATGAGGTAAAATATTATGAAACATATAAGCGGTTGCGAATACTGAATTTGGATGATTAATTCATCACAAAATAATTTAAAAAGGTAATTAATACATATTCAAATAATTCTAATGCAAGAAAATTAATTTTAAAGCTCTAAAAATTATGGAAAATTATAGAAAATACTTGTATAACTCTTGTAAATTAAGTAATGATGTAAAAATGACATTTTGAAAGTATATATAATATTTTTTTTTAAAATATGAGGGCAAAATTGGGTATCAACAATAGCGTTGCGGCGTGCAACCCGATCCAAACAACGTACCCGTGGCGGCGTGCCACCCGATCCACTCATAACAATAAATAAGGACACACCCATCAAGCCATAATTTTTCTACCTACAGAATACTATATACCGTCCACAAGCACGCCAAGTGCAAAAATACAACTCTGGGGAGACGGATAGCGCAATACGCCACAAAACCCAAGCATAACTAAGGTGCGATAAATAACATGGATCTCGATATCCATCCTTATCATATAACACCACAAGATACACGGGACCTTAACACATGTGCGAATAATCAAGCCTTCTCAATCTGGAACAACTCCCACAGCTTACAACCAAAGGAATAGAGCGCCTTCCAGGCATAAATTCTCACATTAACGATAGTACCATAATCTCCATGCTTGGTTTCAATCTTTAACACTCAAGTGACTAACATGTCATACTTATACAGATTTCCCCGTGGGATACTCGCCCACGACCTTTCGCACCAGGTAGAAAAGTTTGCACCTCCACACCACCAACCGCACTAATTCTGCAAAGCCAACCAAGAGACGCAATTCAACACACAAATCCTCTTACACATGACACCGTTTTCAGGTGACTCTAAAGAAAATACCAGCTTACTCTGAACATCTGAACTCATTCCTGCTCATCCGAGCTCGCGACATTCTTGTTAACACCAAACTGCAACCTTGATCCTCAACTTCAAATTCCCATGCCGCTCACTGCACCTATCATGCCGCTACACGAGGGTGCAAGAATTCATCATAACCCCTGGACTACTAGTAGAATAAACACTTAATTGGTTACATTCCTTTCCTTTAACTTCCTTCGGAAGGACCATTGCAACATGCAACTGAAGTTCCCAAACCGCTGACAATACAAACCTCTAGTTGTGTTCTAAACCGTCATGACTCTTCTGGAATCCACTTACACAACAAGGACATTTGAATCAAATACCTCCCAAATCAATCAAGTTATGGTGTCTGTCAAGCCCGCACGTACAACCACAAATTACATGTATAACTTCACATGCTGAAGGAACTGATCGATGACACAATCATGCCGATTCAACCATTACTAACCGACCCAACTTCTTCCAACTTACTCTTGACTTTCCTTAGAAATAATAATAGCTCCATTAAAAAACTTAACGAACCAAATCCTCACTCATCCCAAGTGACTCGCATCACGAGATCATGTAGTCCAATACTCACGATCCATCTCATACTCTCCTTATGCGCACAATAGCATCTCCAACTGGTACACCCATTCTACAAGACCTTCCGCGAATCTAAAGCTATTTCTTCCGTTCCTCCAATACTGCATCGCATACCCGATGATAACATAGAACATTCCAAGTCTTGTTCGTAATCCACTACGAAAACTCAATCCTTATACACACAACGGACCCAAAATCCTTAAGCACTGCACTTTAATTCTTGAACCCACTAGGACCATTGTTGCAAGTCACCTACTCTGACCTGGTCCCGAATATAACCAAACTCCATCACTCTGATAGGCCATGAACACCCTATCAAGAAGCAATCGACTGAATACTTTTCCTTGTACATTACATCCATAAGAAGCATAAACTCTAAGTTTTCCCAAACCTACACCTGAATCGATAAGGCGCATTATAGCATACATTCATCAAGTTCCTTGATCAAATTACCCCTGATATTTTCTTTTCTTAGTCATAAATAATCCACTAATGCATCGATAACCAGAAATGGTACAAGCAGACAACCACACGATCTAATCATAGACGGTGGGCTCCCCCACTTAGCTTTGAGCTACCATCACAAAATGTAGAGCCCACAACTATTCATCCTTCTCAATTACCATGATCTCGCACTATTAACCTGCCAAATATCTCAAAATATTTTGTTAAGATTTTCAAGGAACATTCTGAATTGTCGGCCACGATTGTATACTCGACCTTCTATTGGGTATTAAGTAGAATTCTTCGTATAAACCTCATCAAAATCATGCAACCGCTAACCTGTTCACATGAGATAACCCACCTGGGGTATTCCATGCCGACATATTCCAAGGACGATGCACCGGGTACAACTACCACGAGTTTAGTAAACCCTCCTGAGCCCATACTCGTCCACCAACTGTACAAGTTTGTTACTTCCCCATTGACATCAACTGAGAGTCCAACAATACCTTCCAAACTCAAAGTCATGTTGCATCTGAAACGATAATCAAATCTTCACACCCCTTTTAATTTCAAGAAAACTTCTTCCTGCCATATTCAATCTTTCTCCGTATAGTAATCACCACTCCAAATATAATCTGTAGACCTAATCACTTTCCACCATGACTCCCAAATTGCTCTTATTCCTCAAGGTACGTAGCTATCCTACCATAGAATCCATATGCTACTCTGCCACTCTCACTTCAGTCAAACCATTTCCTATAAGAAACTTCTCGACCTGTGCTTTACATGCTTGGCCTACTAGTAATCCAACCACCGCGTGAAACCTTCCGCCCTACCCTTCCTCACACTCCACTGCCCAAATGTTTCCTCAAATCATATCCATACCTGTAGCACTGGAACTAATGAATTGCTACGACTCTAAACCTCCTAGAAGATCACCTTTCTCAAGCCAACACCACTAGAAACATGAATTCGATAAATTGCTAAACTTTACTATCTCTGACAACCGCTTCTCACTTTCCCAACAAAGACGACGACACCACATCAAAAATGAGAATTCCAACATGCTTGAAAATACCAAGTCTCGTCACTTCATCAACCAAGGCATGAACATCCATAGTCCAATTGCCTTTCCTTTGCTGGAATTAAATGCTAACCTCTAAATGATGCACTGGGAAATCCTCCTTTCAAGTCATTCACTGCATCGACACATAAGCGAGCACCCTATCATTACACAAACATTTTGCGAAAAGAACGCATAGACATCATAGTAATTCGTGCAGTGTCTCGAAACCATAGGAATACAGATACTGAGCTTGAACAAAAGAACATCCTTCTGCAAAGCGATGATAATAGCCTGCGCGAACACGTAGGGACAAACATCCTGCACCATGTCTTCAGTACCACTACTACTTCAAGACGCCCAATTGAAAATAATGCCCCACATCGCGTAAGATTGAGTAGGAAGGAAATAAAGGCACAATTCTGAATGGAATCAAATCACACGACGAGGAATCAAGAAGGGAAGTTCTCCTAACAACTCTGTAGCCTCTCAAAGATAAGTACATATGTCTCCGTACCGATCTGCAAGACTCTACAAGACTTGCTCGTGACTCGTAAGACCTAAGTGAACCTAACGATCTGATACCAAGCTGTCACGACCCAAAATCTACTAAAGGTCGTGATGGCGCCTAACACCGCTGTCATGCAACCCAATAGTGATTGATCAATTTAATTACTCATTTTAGTATTTTGAAATCATAATTTTCATTAATTAAATAGTATGAAATTGAATTTACAGGGTAAATGATAATATTTACATGAACTACAATAATGAAAAACCTGTAGGAACCCCCAAAACCTGGTGTCACAAGTGCATGGGCTTCAACTAGGAAGTATAATAAATACAACATCTGTCTGAACTACAAGTTAGACCAAAAAATACAAATAATTCTGATGGAGACTCTACAAGCTGCGGATTGTACCATTGAAAGCATCTCACGGTGAAGTCCCCGCAATAGTCGCACCTTTGCGCCCAAAAGACCACCAGACATATATGTACTAGCACAATAAGTGCAGCAAGTGTAGCATGAGTATGTAAATCAACGGGTACCTAGTAAGTATCAAGCCTAACCCTAGAGAAGTAGTGATGAGGGGTCGACATCGACACTTACTAGTCGTCTAATAAGACAGATACAATAGAAGTAGCAGATGCGAGTCAGAGTGAATAAATGAAATAACATGTATAAATACGTGGTACAATTCTTCTATCGGCAATAACTCAAGCGCTCAGCAAGTTGTTACCTCCTCAATCGGAGTATGTATATAATGGACCTCACAGTTCAAATCAGAAAAACTCATAGATATGCTGGCTTCTTGTGAATTATTACGCACGATTCATAAGAGTATTTTATAGAAATGTCGAGGTGTATGGCCCAATTCCATCATTATATATGCACTGCAGAGGGTCAAACGGCATGAACCATAGATACATCTATTATATTACCGAGGTGAACAACCCGCTCCCATGAGAGTGTGATACAAATTCCTGTTGAGGCGAACGACCCAATCCCATCATAATGTGCGCACTGTCGAGGGTCGAACGACACAAACCATAGATGTATCTATTATTACCAAGGCGAACGGCCTGATCCCATTGGAATAAGAAGCTATAATGGTTCCTTGATCCCATTCACAAATAAACACGTGAGTTATGAACTTAAGGAAAACTTTTCGATGAAAACGCATAGCACAAGAGAAATTCGTAGGAGGAGTACAATTATTCCGCGGAATCCAGTCAAATCTCTACAATAGCAAGTCTATCACTCTATGTAAGTCTAGTCTCAAGTTGTAATGTGAATAAACAATTTAATAGGCAATGGGCAGCTCAATTAGTACATTTATATCATGGCGACAACCTAAGTCTACCCGAACATAACATGAATCTAGCTACGCACATACTCTCATCACCTCGTGCGTACATAGCTCCGCAACAAGTATCACATATCAATTACATCACCTAGGGGTAGTTTCCCCCTCATAGAGTTAGACAGGAGACTTACCTCGTTCCGAAGTTCCATAACCGGTTCCAACACCTCTCAAACACCTCAAATTGATGCCCGTCTCTCCGAAACTAGTCAAACAAATGTGCAGATCCATAAATATATACTCTATTACCCTTAATTAATCAATTTATAATAATTTCCAACTCCGCTCGGAAAGTCCATAAAGTCAACCCTCGGGTACACATGCCCGAATTTTGGAAATTCAGAGATAATCATTACCCGCACCACCACGAACTGAAATACATAATTTATTCCTCATTATAGGTCAAATTTTTTGTTGTCAAAATCCAAAAATACCAAATACTAGGATTTTCTACCAAAATCCCAATATTTCCATAATTTTCATGTATTTACAAGACCACATACGTATATTTAACTCACAACTTGTAGAAATTACTTACCTCATGATTGACGATCAAAATAACGCTCCAAAATCGCTCCAAGGCCATCCCTGATGGAAGGAATGAAATGAAAATGATCCAAACCCTCACACTAAAACAAGCCCTCTGCCCAACAATCATCGCACCTGCGGCCACTTGATCGCTTCTATGGTTCTGCAGGTGCAGCCGAAATTTTGCTTCTTCGGTCCCCCTTCAGCTTTCATGCCTTCGCACCTGTGGACCATACTCCATTTCTGTGGAGTCGCACATGCGACCATGTATCTGCTTCTGCGGAAACAACAAACTCACTCCCCCTCGCACATGCGTACCCCTTTCCCGCATATGCCATCTCGCAGTTGCAGCACAAACCTTGCACCTGCACACCCAACCAGCCTCACTCCCTACCACTTCTATGACCCCCTGGCCGCTTCTACAGTCTCGCATGAAAGTGGTCGATGCAATAATAGTACCCAACAAGAGTCGGAGTCGAATTCCGTAGGGAGCTATAGATGGGAGTTACTAGTTTATATTGTAGTGTACGAATTTGATTATCTCAGTTTACCCTTCCACAAAATTGGGCTGTTTTAAATTCTAATTTGAAACTACGATGGAAAGTTGAGAAATAAAACTAGTAAATTATTTTTGTTGTTTTTCAAATGTTATAAAAATCTTAGGGCTATGACCTTCGCCTAGGTGTTTCTCTGTGTATTATAGCTGTCAACACTCAATTACCAACTCAATACCTCTCGGTCAGAGAGTGATCTTGCCCAATTTGGATTTCTCAAATCCAAATGGGTATTGAACAAAACAGTTGATAAAATCTCACGCCGGATTATTACTATCTCTAGGTTGAACCCTTTAATTGGGATAAACAATCTCTCGATTGACCCAATTTCTTGTTAGCCAAGTTTTCCCGGACTAAGTCTCTCTTTCTCAAGTAGATACCAAGTCAAATAGGCATGAACTAATGTTTACAATCATTAATTCCACAAATAAAAGCAATAACAAGGCTAAATAATAAACACCCGGCCATAACCAAGCATAATTAAACACCTACAAAGTTTACACACTAGGGTTGGGTCAGAACCCTAGTTAAAATCTAGCTACTCATTTTGGAATTGAAGAAAAAGAAGAAGAAAGGATAATTAAACTCATATTGTAAGATTAAAATGATAAAATACATGTTAAAATAGTAAAAAATATGGAAATACACTAAAAGAAGTAAAAGGAAATGGCTACTGTAGCAGCTGATTTCAAGATTTTACCTAAAAAAGTGAAACTCACATATTTATACTGGGCAGGAAATTTTGGACAAAAATGCCCTTCGGGAGGTTCTGCGACCGCACAATTTCATGTGCGGTCCCCACTTTTATTCAGCTGTCAGGATTGGAAGTATGCGACCGCATAATTCTGATATGCGTCCACAGTGCACTCTTTTTGCGGTACGCACTTTTACATGTGCACCTGCACCTTGCTCTTCTGCGGTCCGCATTTTTACATCTGCGTTTGTATAACTCTTCTAAGGCCGCACAGTTCTTATGCGGTCCGCACTTCTGGGGGACTTGGTATGCACATTCTCTGAACTTTGCTCCTGTTTCAGCTTTTCCTACCGCACAATTCATGTGCGGATTGCACTTTGCACCAAACTCTGCTAGATTTTCCTTCATCATCTGCAGCCGCAGATGATATTCTGCTGTCCCCACTTTTGAGCTTCTGTTCATTTTATGTCTTTGAGTTCAAATTCCACCTTTTTGAGTTGGATTTTATCTCGGGAGTTCATCTTCCAGTATTCCTACAATTAAACATATCTCATTAGTTTTCTGCAACACATTTAAAAGCTTTTGGACTAAAATGAAAGCTAAAAAGGCACTAATAAGTAGTCAAAATCCGACTTATCAACTCTCCCAAACTTAAGTTTTTGCTTGTCCTCAAGCAAATAAAGTAGTTCTCACCTCCACAAGTTAAGAGCCATTCCAGCTAATCAAAGATGAGTCATTCACACACCAATTGAGATCAACAATTATCCACACCACTTATGAATTATCAACGAGGCAACACGTTAAAATTTTATGCACAAATAGTCTAATGTGATAGTTGAGCATCAAGAGTTGACTTTATTAATCAAGGAAGCTCGCTCTTTCATGTAGATCATTGTGGATCTCAAAGTCCTCCTCCTCTACTCTCCGTTTGCCTATCTAACTTAAGAATTTTTGCATTCAATCCAAAGATTTGTTCAAGGTTCACTCATCTCTCTCAAAAGAATGTCGCAAGTACGACTTTAAGTACCATAGGCTTGCCCCTCATGTAGATCACCACTAATGTATGCTCACTTGTCTTGAAATCACGTAGGGATTTTTCCGAATGAAATGAAGGCTTTTGTGACTAAGGTTGGATATGCTATGATAGAACGAGTTCATCTTTCCTAAAGCACTCCATATTTTGTTCTTGGCTCAATGTTTGCCAATTCTTTGAGGCATTTTCTTTTCCTTGGGAATTAGAGAGACTTAATATCACGCTTTCTTGATCATGATATTCATTTTCTCCCTCTTTGATTTCTGCATGCTTTGCATCATTACTTTTCTTTGAATCCCTTCAACTCTTCAACTTATTCACTTTCTTTTTGCATTTTTCTTTTTGTTCTTTCCTTTTCTTTCCTTTCCTTCTCATCATTTCTTTTCTCTTTATGTGCCTTGATACCTCTTTCAAGTTCCTCTTCTCTCCCCCGAACTTACGTTTTTAGCCAATCACAAGAGTGTTAAGGAAATCTTGGGTGCCAAGAGAGGGTCACGACAAAACGGGTAAAGGCTTGTAACATGGTTATCAAATGGGAAAGGTTCGATGCTCAAATGGTTTGAATAAGGATAACAACATTGGTGGGAAGTGGAAAACTTTAAGCAAGTCAAAGAGAGCCTACAATCACTTCTCAAGACAAGCAAAACTTCAAATTTTGCCTTGAAACACATTCAGGGCAAGTTCTAGACCATTCGCACGGGTACTTGGACTTGCAAAGAAACCATCTCACCTCTCACAGAGCTGGATTGTTAAAGAGGATAGAGTCGATAGCCCAAAACAACCATATTAAAGATTGAAAATCACTATGGTTCGATTAAACCACTCGATGATTGCCTAAGTCAGCACAAGTCACAAGGTCACTAACTAGAGCTATTTCTTTCCAAAAATCTTGTTTGTAACCATAAGCACGTAGTTAAGTGTGTTGGTACCAAGTGAAGCATGTTTGAATTTTTGAGTATGAATTAATTAGGTCCTTTTTATTTATTACTACTACAATTATTACCTAAACACAAAAAATGGAATCAATCCTTAAGAAGGTTGTGACGCCATCCATCCTTGGGAAGAGTCGCCCGGTTCACACAAAAACAACCTTTTGAAATAACAGTGGCATTAAGAAAACAAAAGGCTTATTATCCACTAAAACATAAAAAGAAGCTATTAAATCGAAAAGAAGCTACTAATTCAAAAAGAAAACAAACATAAAGATAAAGAAGCTATAAAGCAAAAAAAAAAACCTATTGAAAGCGTAATGAATATACATGATGAGAGATAAAAGAGGATATATACATAATGAAAAAGAAAAAGAAAATAGTATTAAGTTAATTACAGGCCAAATGTCTCATAGTTATCAAAATACAGAATCATCAAAATATGTCAAAGAAACTCCACCCTCCCTCTCGAATAAAAATAAGCATTGTCCCCAATGCTTACCAAAATAAAATTAAAGGAAGGGTGAAAGTGAAGAAAACTCCATATGGCTCTGTGGCCATCTCTGTGTCCACAGCAGCGGCACCGACCACAACCTTATCTAATTGGATCTCATCATCCTCAAGTCCGAGAGTGGCTGGGTTGGTGAACATCTGACGTACTGCCTCGGCCGTGTCAGCAGCAATGTCGGCTCCTCAGACTGGCCAGCTGGTGTTGTGGGTGTTGTAGGATTTAGGCTTGGGTGGTGCGGGTCTAGCAACATATCAAATGGAATGTCTCCGGCTGCTGCAAGCTTGGTAGCCTATCACCGGATATTATCCACTGATTTCTTTGAGGCCTGTGAATTTGGCATCATCTTCACTTTCTTGGACAACTCTTCAATCACTGATCCATGTTGCACTAGAGTGGCCATAATTGTGTTCTGGTTCTCCAAGAGTGTCACAACACGGAATTCCCACCATTGGGACCGTGATGGCGCCTAACATCACACTTGCTAGGCAAGCCAATGTTAGAGGTTTAACTAGCCAAATCCTTTATGTATCAGTGATTAACAATAAACAAGCTAAAACCAGTAAAATTAAATGCGAAAATAAGTAAATAGCCTCTTTGTTTATGTACCATTACCAATACTATTACTATTACTACCCAGAATCCGGTGTCACAATCCACGAACACACTAAGATTTGCTACAAACAATTGTTTGAAAGAAGATACAACTGTTTATGAAGGGAAGTAAAAACAGTAAATGTAGGAGCATAGAAGGGGACGCCAAGGCCTACGGACGCCAACAAGACTACCTTGGGTCTCCTAGTTGTAAAATCTTTAGCCAACCTCTCGATCAGCCACTACCTGCTCCAAAATCTACACAGAAAGTGAAGAGTGTAGTATTAGTACAACTGACTATCGCACTCCCTTTTTCTTCTCCTTTCAGATCGGTCAGGGTTTTTGACATTATTGGGACAACTCATTTCCTTTTGAGAAAAAGGATATAAGGAATTTGAAGAGTCGCCACCTAATGAATTAAGGTGCATTAGGGCACCTACTTACGGGTCATTTATTACACTAATTGTATAACCAGAGATTGGGTAAGGGTTTGAAATCACTTCAAGGGAAAGGTGTTAGGCACCCCTCAAAGTCCACAACAGTGGGTCCCGGTCAAACTTACTTTGTGAATTATTCAAGTGCAAATAAGCAGTCTAAACACACATATGTAAAAAAATAAAGGTTCTAACAGATTAGTAGTTTAAGCACACATATGTAAACACATAAAGGTTTTAACAGATTAGTAGTCTAAGCACACATATGTAAACGAGTGAAAGGGGTCCTAAGTTATTTATCCTATAGGATCATATCCATGCAATGCCCGGTAATCACTCCTCAATGAGGGGCTACACGCTGCATTAGCGCACAGGTCATCATATCCTTTACTACCCATTATCCCACCCCTTAGTGTTTATTAAGTGAGTTTCTTTAATGAACTCTATGCGTGCTGTTACCCGTCCCTTCCTTGTGGTCCTGGAGGAGTTTAGGACCTCTAGACTTGGGCAGTTCTAGACAATCCTAAGGTGTTAAAAAGGCAAAATCTAGGCGACAAACAAATAACATGTAGGACAATCAAATAGGGAAAAAGCAGCTAAAAAGGCTTCATGTTTCCCTCCACATGTATATAGACAAATAAGCAGCACGTCTCAAACACAAAGTTTAGGTTATTTTTAGAGAAATCCTAGAACATGATATGTAGTTGTGTATCAATGCACATAAATATGCAACACTGTTTCAAAGCTAAGTGTGTGGGCCCAAATCAGTTTGCCTACTGATTCTAGAACCTGTAAACTTAAGCAATTTAACATAATCAAAGCGTAGTTTCCAGTTTATATAGAAATTAATTATCTAAGGCTTGCCTAGGTGTGGGACTGTATGCAATCACATTTTAACATAATTGTTTAAAAAATTTGAGATTATTCAACCTATGAGCATGCTGATCTAGGTGATACATGTTATAATAGGGGATTTATGCCAATTTGTATTTAGAGACATGATACTGATGCGTGAGATTGTTTTAAACCTTTTTATGGACAGGGGTTTATTAAAGCGGAATAAACATAATTCAAACAGATTCAAATGAAGTCCTAAGAGCAGGATATCTAATGAACACAGGGGATGCCCATTTTTATTAAGGTTGGATTATTAACCTAATAACAGGATCTCTATGTGAAAGCACTTATGCGAAGTTAATGTTGGAATAGTGATACATGGCATGTAGTATGCTGAAGTAGTAAATGTGAATGCCCTAAATCAGGATGGCTAGTGCATAGGTTTGGCATGGTTTGAATGCAATTAGACACAGTAATCCTAGAGCATGATTTCTAATGCAGATTTGCGTAATGTAAAGCCTAAGAACAAGATTTCTACCCAGCATTACCCATAAGATCATATAGCTACCCTCCCTTTTCACTAGTTACCCCAATATCTTTTTACAAATAATTATTACAGACCAATGATTGAATGAATTACAAAAATGAAATATAAATTGAACTATAGGAAGCCTGAAGTAGGCCTGTAACGACCCGATCGGTCGTTCTGAGAGTTTAGCCAGTTTCCTCCATTTATTCTTCATTTCTTGTGTGGTTCATCTCTTTTTGTGTGGTGTTGAGTTGGTTGGCTCGGGTTCAGAGTGGTCGTGGTGAGAATTAAGGCACTTAGCCTCTTAAATGAGCTTAATAGTTGGAAAAGTCAACCGGGAGTTGACTTATAGGTAAACGACCTTGGAATGCAGATTTTATGGCTCGAATAGCTTCGTTAGGTGATTTCCTAGGAGTGTGTTTGGAATGTAGTTTTGAGGTCCGATGTAGAATTAGGCTTGAATTGGCTAAAGTTAGTTTTTGGCGATTTCCGGTCGGCAGTGGAAAATAGGCTATCGGGGTCGGAATGGAATTCCGGAAGTTGGAGCAGGTTTGTAATGTCATGTTGGATAGGTGTGCAAGTTTTCAGGTCAATCGGATGTGTTTTGGTTGGTTTCAGCATCCTTGGTGAATTTAGAAATTTCAAAGTTCATAGGCTTGAATTTGATGTGATTTTTGGTATTTTTGCGTTGTTTGGTGTTTCGAGGGCTCGACTAAGTTTGAATAAGGTTATGGGACTTGTTGGTATTTTTGGTTGGGTCCCGAGGGGCTCGGGATGATTTCGGATAGTCATCGGAGGATTTCGAGTTGGAAATAGCAGCTGATGCTACTGATGCTGGTGTGACCGCACCTGCGGATAGGGGACCGCAGGTGCGGGCCCGCAGAAGCGGACAACGCTCCCCAGATGCAGAATTTGGCTTGATAGTGAAGGTCGTAGATGCGGACGTGGGGACGCAGTTGCGGTGTCACAGGTGCGGAAATGGAATCGCAAGTGCGGAAGTTCGACTTTTAGTGTTTTCTCGTAGGTGCGCACCTGGGACCGCAGGTGCGAGATTTAGGCCGCAGGTGTGGAACCCCTGGGCAGAACATATAAAAAGGGTCGTTAGCGGATTTTGGTCATTCTTTCACTATTCTTATTCGGGTTTGAAGCTTTTGAAGGGTTTTTGAAAAGGGAAATTGACAGTTCTTCATTGAGGTAAGGATTTTGGACTTAAAACTTGTTTATATGTGATTAAAGGTCTGATTAGTGGTGAAAATTTGGGAAAATCAGTGCTAACAATGGGTAATTAGGGCTTGTGATTAAGAGACCTTAAAATGGGAATTTGGACTCAGATTTCGGTGTTCTTGGTATGTATAGAGTCGTGGGAGGATGAGGATTCTTGTGGTGTAAATTTAATTGAGATCCGAGACGTGGGCCCGGGGGTCGGGTTTGACCAATTTTTGAATTTTTTGGTAAATTTTGTAATTTTCGGATGGGCTTCATTCCTTGGCACATTATAATGATATGAATCTGATTTTTGGTAGATTTGGAGCACTCGGAAGCCCAGTCTAGAGGCAAAGGCATCGAGGGCTAGGTTTATAGCCGGTTTTGAGGTAAGTAATGTTTTCAAAATTGGTTCTGAGGGTTCAAAACCCCGAGCTAAATGATTTATGTCTATAATTGAGGTGAAGCACATGCCAGCTTACGGGCATGCACCGAGTATTTGTGGCCTAGCTCATCCAATGGCATTGTCTAGCAGCTATTACTGATCGATATGCACACTTCTATTAATGTGGTAATTGTGAAAATGTTAGAAATCATGTTAAGTATAAATGCTAAGGCTTCACGCCAAAAATACTGAGACCCGAGTGGTTATATGTTACTGTCTCATTTTGTGATTATTTGATTTCATATACTCAGTCCTGTTATAGTATATCATTTCATGCCTCAGTCTCAGTAATTGTTAATTATATGCATATTTATCATTGTTTCGGGCTGATTTATACATATGTGATCCATGTGAGTGAGACTGGAGAGTAATGACTGAGTGAGCTCGAGAGCCTATTATTGAGACAATTATGAGATCGGACTGCACACCGCAACGATACTTAAATCATGCCTTCGTTGGCTTGATATAGCGCTTGGGCCACTAGGTCCCCTCCGGAGTCTTACACCCCCAGTGAGTGCATTGATGTTGAGGGATGGATTTCCCCTGGGCATGGATCGTGTCCGAAGTTGATGTTATGTGAGGGATGGATAGTCCATAGACATGGATCTTGTCCGGGTGTTGTATTCCGGAGATGGACTTTCTCCGTGGGGCTGGATTGACCTTTTTCCTCAGTACGGAGTGACTACGGTCACCGATGATTATGTACATTCGGGGATGGACCTTCCCTGGGCCTGATAGCCTTACACGGTACTAAGTGGACTGCTGTGTTAGGGTTGTGAGCACTATGTGCATTTCCATACTAGTTTATATATTTATACGATGGCATGTAGAGTAGTCCGACATATGTGTCATATTTTGGTATATTTTCTGATAAACTATTAACTTGTCTAATTTTTGTATACTGTCTATTGTAAATTCTGAGGTTTCGTCCGTCACTACCTCTCAGTCCGTAGTTTGGGTTCGTTACTTCTGAGTTGGTGTACTCACATTACCCCATGCACCTTGTGTGCATATCTAGGTACACCGGGACCCGGTAGTGGATACTGAGCAGCTGTCAAAGTTTCATTGGAGTTGTCGAGGTAGCAGCTGGTGATCACGACCTCGTCTTCTCTTTCTTATTCTAACTGTTGTTCTTTATTTTGAGACTATGTTGTCCATTTCTCCTTTTCCTTGCTTTAGGTTATAGAAGCTCATGACTGAGTGACACTGGATCCGGGGTTGGAGATTTTAAATTTTTGTTTCAGATATTGTTTTAAACATCAGGTTATTAGCACTATCAGTAATTTCGTTTAAAAATTGTACTTTACTGGAAATTGAATTTAGCTTAGATAAAAAAGTGGCTTGCCTGGTTCTACAACATGCGCCATCATGACTCCGAAATTGGGTCGTGACAAGGCCCAAAGCAAAACTTGGTAAGGCCAGGCCTTCAATGATCTTCAATGCCAAGGATTTCATAGCCAATTTCATGTCCATGTGTGTCAGAGTTCCCTAAGGACCTCAAGGATCCTGGGCAGTGCTTACACCCAAACCTTTCATGACAGGGGTTGGATAAGTGCAGTGCGGAAGGGACAGCCCCGGTGTACCAGAGTTTAGAGGGATCTCAATAGGATCCCAAGGCAATACACACACTGGAGGGGAAAAACCTAGGGACTTAAGAGTAAAGTGAGAGTGCTTGGCATAGTTTTGAAAAGGTTTTGGCAAGAAAGTGATTCAATAGGTAAAGAAGTTTTTTTTTTCTTCTGAATATAGGAACTAATGTGAAACAACTTGAAAATAGTATGAAATGCTTTTGAAAATCAACAAAATAGCCTAGTTGGTTATAGAACAAATAAGTCCAGCATCATTTAACAACAAATTCTCACACGGGGTAGTGGAAGTTGGGGACACATAGAATACACATCAGTATGTAGTAGCAGCACATAAACAACAGGGTGCACATAAGTTTTCAAGAGCTTTATAGGGTTAGAAAATAGGTGGTGGAGGCATAGAGCAAGGATTACAGAACAACCATGTGGAAAGCATGTTAACACTGGACAAGTTAGACATACAGCCAGAGTACTTTGAGATACTAGACAACTTAGCAAAGCAGACTGAGCAAGAACCTAAGTGAACAAACTAGGCAAACATCACAAGTGTTCATAGTTTAGATATGATAATCACATATAGAACAAAATAGGTTGAGGCATGCTAGATAAAGCAGTAGACAGGTCATTATGGATTAGACATACTAATCGCAAGTTGAACAGAACAAGATCCAGACATGCTAGGTGAAACAGTAATCACGCAACATAGTTTAGATATACTAATTACATATTTAGCAAACAAGATTGAGACATGTTATGTAAAGCAGTAGATAGACAATTATCACATATTGCACAAGACATGATTGGGCATATTAAACAAAGAAGTAAACAAGAACAAGAATGGAACTCATAATTGATGAACTAGGCAGTAATGAAACACATAGGGTTTAGTTTTAAAAATTAATCAGGGACAAAACAGTTAGGAAAGAAAACACAGACTACAAAGTAGATGTTGTGCAATGGCTAGCCTTGGCTTACAGCCGGCTAGACTTGTGAGTATTGCAAGTAGCAGAGAAGAACAAAGAGCTTTTAGAGTGTAAGTGTGTTGGTGAACTAATGTTCGTGTCCTGAACCAGTGAAAAAAGTGTGTTAGAAGTGAGAATAAAGGAGAGTATATATAGCAGTTGATAGCTAGACAAAATAAGGTAAAAGAAATCATCATTCAGTAATTAAGGAAAATTATAGAATCAATCATGCCTAAAATCGGTAAGGTCTTCCTCTAATTAAGGTTAATCAACCAACGATCAAGAATAGGAATGATATTTAAGGAAAAAAATTAAATAAACTTAGGTACGGAGTAGGTAATTAGGGGTAAATACACAAGAGTTTAATTAAGGAAACACTTAGTGAGAATCAGCAAATATCTCAGTTAATCAAAATAAGGCAGGAAATAATTACAAGGTATAGAAAATAGGAAAATGGTCAAGAAATTAGTACATAGATATAAGTATAGCAAATATCAGTGATTCAAAGACTCGAAATAGTACTGATTTAAGGAAAATAACATCGGTTTTCCATGAATAATAGACAAGCTAAGTATAAACACATAGAATCAGTTAAGAGATGAATCAGGAACCCTAATAGAAGCACATTAGGGTAAAATCATAAGACATTAAAATTAAACGAAAGAGAGATCATGCGAATCAAAGCACATAACATAGTCATGTATCAAATAACACGGACAAGCTTAGAATCCAAACAAAATGTCAAAAATTAGGGGTTGTAGCATAGGCTAGTTAGGGTTAAGGAAAAGCTTAACAAAATCAGTCGAAACACATAAGAGTTAGAGGATTAAACACTTAAAGTCATAAAGCGTTTTGAAGAAAGCATTTTCAGGAAACCCTAGTTTTAGGAAAAATGGAGAATCAATCGAAAAAATAGAAGATTTTCATGAAAAACATGTGGAATAGGTTCAATCCGTCTCAGATCTGTATAATCTGAGAAGATCAAAGATAAAAATTAGGGTTTTTAGAAAGTTTAACAGAGACGAGAACATAGGCTTAGAAAACCATGGATTTAAGACAAAAATAAGAATATTCTTACTCAAGGTCGAGCCAAATTGCTTGAAACAAATAAGAAAACACAAAGGTGCAAAACAGACCTGCCTAAGTCCCTTGAAATCTCCTCAAGGATCTAGGAGATGAATATACCATAGCACATAGGAGGCCGGTAGAGGCCTGAGGTGGTGAAGAAACACCATGGAAGGCAGTGTAAGCCGATGACGGCGAGGGGAAATTAGGATTTTGCTAGAGAGTGTTTGAGAGAGGAAGGGGAAGGGTGACGGCGGGGTGAGAGGAGAGAATGAGAGGTTTAA
>ML399156.1:0-11051 GCA_005239525.1 Nicotiana knightiana | reverse complement strand
ATGAGGCGTTACAAAGGATAATGGTAATTGGGGTACGGTTACATAACGTTCGAATAATCAATTATGGGTTCTTGAATCTGCCTGTAGCTTTGTCTAGATTCATTCTTACTGTGCCTCTTCCCTGTTTTGATCAGGTTGAGTTTCCCGTGGCTGATAACCTCGAGGGTGTACTGAATCGTGCCTTTTTGTTCCGTACCTCTTCAAAGAATCACATCCAGCTGTCGCGTTCTCCTGTGTCCATGTAACTGGATGAGTTGTCAAAAGCTGGCTTACGTGTGAAACTTTTTTTTACCAATACAACCATGCAGCTTTGCGACGAGTGCTTGAGTTGTTTTCTTGTCTTCAGGTACGGTGCCATTCTGCAAAAAATTTAGGATTTTGTTTCTCTAATCCCAAGTTAAATTGTTGAAATTTACCTCATTTCTATCATGGTCGATGGCTGAATGGAATAGATGAACGACAATTGCATTGTCTTTGTTTGTTACTTCCGTGACTGCTGCGAGGTTAGCTAATGCATCTGCTTCTGCATTTTCCTCTCTGGGTATTTGTACTACCTTCCATATTTTGAATTTTCTCACGAGCTCTCGTGCCTTTTCCAGATATTGTTGCATCCGAGTTTCTCGAGCGATGTAAGTCCCCTGCATCTGATTTACTACCAGTTGGGAGTCATTTTTTATTACGATTTGCTCGATTGAAAGCTCTCGTGAAAGTTCTAATCCTGCAATAACAGCTTTGTACTCTGCTTCATTGTTAGTTATAGGATAACATTTGATGGCCTGTCGTGTCTTTTCACCCGTGGGTGATATTAAGACTATGCCTAAGCCGGTACCTTTTATATTGGAAGAACCATCGGTAAATAGGGTCCATAGACCCAGATTAGCACCGTTGAAGAGTTGTAACTATTTTCCACTTCAGGGACTATGTTATTACTAAAGTCGGCGCAAAATCAGCTAAGATCTGAGGCTTGATTGCAGTCCTAGGCTGATATATTATTTCATGCTCACTTAATTCTATGGCCCACTTGGATAATCTTCCTGATAGCTCTTGTTTATGCAGTATGTTTATTAATGGATACGAGGTCACAACTGTGATTGGATGACATTGAAAGTATGGCCTTAATATTCTAGATTCCATGATTAGAGCTAAGGCTAACTTTTCTAGATGTGGATATCTAGTTTCAGCATCTAGTAATGTCTTGCTTACATAATAAATAGGAGATTGTTTACCTTTATTCTCCCTTACCAATACTGCACTTACAGCAATTTTCGAGACGGCAAGGTAGACGTATAGCCTCTCCCCCTCTTTTGGCTTTGACAGCAACAGAGGTTTTGATAGATAAGCCTTTAGGTCTTTGAGAGCCTGTTGACATTCTTCAATCCATTTGAACCGATTTTGCTNCTTTTTGAGAACTGCAAAGAATTTAAAACTTTTCTCGGAAGATTTGGAAATAAATCTTCCTAAGGCTGCAATTCTTCCCGTTAGTCTTTGAACTTCTTTTTTGGTTATAAGTACATCAGGTATTTCTTCTATAGCTTCAATTTTATCAGGATATACCTTTATTCCCCTGTTTGATACAAGGAAACCCAAGAATTTACCTGATGCTACGCCAAAAGCGCATTTTTCTGGATTCAGCTTCATATTATACCTGCGTAAAATGTCAAAGGTAATAGAGAGGTGCTGGAAATGGTCTTTCGCCCGTGTTGATTTTACCAGCATATCATCGATGTAAACTTTCATCGTTTTTCCCAGATGTTCCTGGAACATCTTGGTGACTAGCCTTTGATAAGTGGCTCCAGTGTTTCTTAAGCCAAAAAGCATGACTTTATAACAATAAGCCCCCATGTTTGTAATAAAGGAGGTTTTGTCCTCGTCTGAAGGATCCATTTTAATCTGATTATAACCAGAATACGCATCTATAAAGCTTAACAATTCATGACATGCGGTGGCATCAATCATTTGATCTATATTTGGTAGTGGGAATGAACCTTTGGGGAATGCTTTATTTAAGTCAGTATAATCTACGCATACTCTCCATTTGCCATTCTTTTTAGGTACTACCACAGTGTTAGCTAGCCAGTTAGGGTACGTACCTCTCGTATCGAACCAATCTTCAAGAGTTTTTGTACCTCTTCATCAATCACTTGGTTCTTANAATAATCAATTAACTTACCTCTTCGACCGGGGCTCAGCCTCGTGCCTATATATACTTTCTGTTCAGGTTTTTGTTCAAACAATGGAACAGCTTCGAGCTCTTCCATAGTTGTTTTGATGCGCTCTTCTTCCTTGGGTTCATGAATGACGTCTGATCTGGGATCTACATCTGTGTGGTCCAATGCATCTTTTATGGTGACTTGATTCACCTTCTCGTGAGTATCTTCTTTCATACCTGTTTCAGCAATAATACCTTCCGTACCTATTTGGGTAGTAATTTCTTCCATGACTGTTTGGGCGGTGTTACCTGCTTGGGAGATTGCCTTATCTTTTGATTCTTCCACCTCTACTTTTTTGTTGTAGTGTACCACGAAATTTATATTTCTAGCGGTTTGTTGATCGCCTCTAATTTGATGAATCCCCCATTCATAGGGGAATTTAATCACCTGATGCAAGGTGGAGGGTATTGCTTTCATGTCGTGGATCCATGGCCTTCCCATGATTACGTTATAAGCTATGTCAGTATCGATGACTTGGAACCTGGTATTTTTTATTACTCCCTCAACATAAGTGCTAAGTTCAATTTTCCCTTTGGTTATAACCGTAGAATTATCAAACCCTGATGCNACTTCTTCACCTTCATGTATCACGTTGACGGTTCGTTTTGGAGATGGAGGTTTTGGGGGCTCCTGCCTATTCTTCATGTATGCCTGTTTACCTTTTTCACTAAACAATTATGTTAAATAGCCTGTTTCAATAATTGTTCTACCTCACCTTGCAAAAATCTGCAATCTGCAGTTTTGTGTCCATGATCATTATGGAATTCACACCAGAGATCTGGGTTCCTCTTATTCGGGTTCGACCTCATCTCTTTGGGCCATCGAATCTTATCACCCATATTCCTTAATACTGAAATTAGTTTAGAGGTACTTACATTGAAGGTGTGATCCCCAATTCGTGCATAACCTCTAGGTCGTTCATCTCGATCCTTTCTGGATTTAGATGAGCCCGCATCTCTGCTTGGTGGTCTATAATTTGACCTGGCATTTTCGAACCTGGGACGAGTTTCACGTCCCGATGGTCCCAAGTAAGGATCTTACCTATTTTTACCTGATCTCATGTCTGATTTGGAACGTCTGGATCTGTTATGATCTTCGTCTTTCGAACGAGCAATGGTATCTTCTTCTATTCGAAGTTTAGTATTGTACCTGTTATAAAATCGTTCCACGTTGTAGCTGGGAATTCTCTCAAGCTTTCCTTGAGTCTCCTCGTGGCTTCTGAGTTTTTGTCATTTAGATTACTTGCAAATTCCATGGCTACCCAATTATTAGGCACCTTGGTAGTTGTATTCTTTCTCGTTGAAACTTGTCTACAAATTCACGAAGTAGTTTCGTGTCTCCTTGTTTTATTTTAAAGATGTCTTCCGTCCTTTTCTCAACTTTTTGCATATCGGAGTGTGCCTTTATGAAAGAATCTACAAGCTCAGCAAAAGAATCAATAAGTTTTCAGGGAGAAGAGAATACCAGGTTAGCGCCCCCTTGGTAAGTGTTTCTCCAAACTTTTTAACTAGGACCGACTAAATTTCTTATTTTGTTAAGTCGTTGCCCTTCACTCCGGTGGTAAAAGAAGTCACATGGTCGCGTGGGTCGGTTGTCCTGTCATACTTAGGAATGTCAGTCATTTTAAACTTCTTTGGAATAGGTACGGGTGTTGCGCTTGGTTTCCAAGGTTGTTGAGAATATCTATCAACGTCAATGCCTTTGATAACAGGTGGTACTCCAGGAATTTGTTCGATTCGATCGTTTTGTTCCTTCACCTGTTTCTGCAAAGTTAGTAATATAGTCTGTAATTCAGAGTTATTAGACATACCTGGTCTCGCTTCGAGAGATTCATTAGGAGTGTCATCCCTTTCTGAGTTTACCAACCCAGATTGAGGATTTTCTATGGTGATATTGTTATTGGGAGGTGGTGCCAGTGATGCAGGTGATGCCGCTGGTAATCCCATTGCAAATTCTTGCAAAGCTTGGCCCACATGCTCTGCAGTCATTTGCTTTACCCGATATTGTTCTACCGTTTGATCATTATTATCGTTGTTGTTAATAGATTTTTTCGGGGATTGTTCCCTTGAACCACGTGGGTTTCCTGAAGGTGATGGAACTGAGGTTCCATTCCTTTGTTGGTTGTTGTCATTGGAGTTCAACATAGTTCAGAGGATATCGCTTGAAAAGCAAACAAACATTATCAGAATTTCTGATAACGAAACTAATTTGTTTAACCAAAGAATTAGATCCTTTGACCAAAGCTATTTTTAAGATGAACACGGGTTTCTGATAACCAAGGCAAGATTGATTATTATAAGTAACTAAAATAAAGAAAAAATCAATGAGATGCACGAAAAGTAAAGTGTATTGCAATAGTAATTCGGATGTTCTTTACAGGTTATATTTTACTCCCTTATATAGGGAATTTCCTAATATAACGCCTGCCTTTTTCAGTGATTGAAATTTAATGACTAATTATGACATTAATGTAACATTACAATGAGCAACTGTAACTGTTGCGTGAATGTCGTGTAACGTGTGGATCACTAATTTGAAGATCTCTGAATCTGCCTTTTATTCAGCCCTGATACATTTTGACCGTGTCATTTCATCTTCTCAATCAGGTTGAGACTTACGTATCTAATCAACCTGTAGGTGTGATTTGTCGTGCCTCTTTGCCTCATACTTCTTCATAGAGTCCCGTACAGTTGTCGTGTCTTCATTGCTCCACATAGATTGCTGAGTCATCAAGATTTATTACACGTGTGAAGCTCTTTTTTACCAATACAGCTATGTTCCCTATAATTTCGCCTATGTATTCTCTACTGATCATGAGCACTTTAGGTGTCATAATTATCTCTCGAGAAACTACAAATATTTACTAGGCATATTCACTCAAACTACGCTAGTTGGCTTTATCTAACCGCTCACTATGACCACGTCAAGGCTTCGTTATTTCTAAACCTACCTTTAAACCCGTTGTATTGATTTCTCACATACGTTAGGAGTGAAGTTGTTCAACAACCACCTATGTATCCTTTCTCAAGCAACACATAATAAATAGGCACAGTCAATCGATGGACATTCAATCAACAATAATAAACACGTAGTTGAACAAGTAGATAAATCCAATGGCTCAATTATATAAAAACATAACAAGAATTTTACTACAAAAGGTTCCATCAAAACCCTAGATAAAAAATTATCTATTCATAATAGTATGTAAAACTACAGTACTAAAAGTCATAACCACAATGAAAAATAGGAAGAGGAAGGAAAAACTCGTAGAAGAATTCTCCGCCCTCTTATTGTGTCTCTGCCTACTAAGGTCGAATCTGTGTCAAAAATCTGTCCAACCTCCTCAAAACACTGTTTTTCCATGTATATATACCAAGTAGGGTCGGTCCCAAACAATCATACCTTCTCCTACACGAAAAAGGACAGTTTTTCAGGTCTGGAGTAGCGCGGCCGCTCTAGTGGCGCGCACATCGAAAAGTTTCTGCTCCATTTGCGCGTCAGGTCCGCGGTTGCTGTTTTGACCGCGTTTTTGACCCTGTTACGTTTGGAATTTGGATAGCCCCTTGAGTTAGCTTTCCAACCATATATTATATATCCCAAATAGAGTTTGGAGAAAAGAGTTATGTCTATTTTACTAGATAGTGCGCAATATGCCTTCTCGAGTCTTCGTTTGTTCTTAACTATCAAATTTGACCCTTGAACACGATCCTAGATTAATTCCTTGGGATTTTACTCAGACTTCAAAGCTCCAAATCACTTGAATTCATTCCATAACATTTACATATCTCGGAATCACTCTGAAAAGGCATAAAACACACAATTAGTGCAAAACACTAGCAATTAAAGCTCAAACTCAATTAAAGTGCAGTAAACTAGAGTGTAATAGCGACTAAAATACGCAATTATAGCCTATCATCAAGAAGTTGCCCTCGGATCCCAAAGAACCGAGAGCTCTGCACACAAAGGTGGCCAAGTTTAGCCTGTCCGAAGATAACACTGTGTTCAGGAGAACGTTCGATGGCCTACTCGCCATATGCTTGGTCTCGGAGACACCGAATATGTTTTGAGGGAAGTTCACGAAGGAACCTACGGAAACCATTCGGGGGAAGAATCATTGGTCGGTAAGATAATCAGAGCCAGCTATCACTGGATCGACATGGAGAAAGATGCAAAGGGCTTTGTGCGAAAATACGACGGTTTTCAAAGGCACGTACCAACGATCCACCAACCCAGGGAGTTGCTACACTCGGTCCTGTCACCTTGGCCATTCATGAAATGAGGGATGGACATCGTTGGTACCCTACCATGGGCACCTTGTAAGGCACAATTTATACTATTTATGGATGACTATTTCTCTAAATAGGTTGAAGCTCAAGCGTTCGAGAAGGTCCGAGAAAAACAAGTCATCAACATCATTTGGGACCACATAATATATCAGTTCCATATACCTACCGAGATAGTAAATGATAATGGGAAGCAGTTCATCATCAGCAAGGTCAGCAAATTTTTTTAGCACCATCATATAAAAAAGATCTTGTCAACACCCTATCACCTTAGTGGGTACGGGCAGGCAGAGTCGAGGAACAAAATAATCCTTCAAAACCTTAAGAAAAGGTTGACAGATGCCAAAGGGAAGTGGACCCGAAGCCTTGTGGGTGTATCGCACGACCTCAAAATCCAGTATTGGGGTCACCCCGTTTTCATTGGTCTACGGTGCCGAAGCACTAATATCGATCAAGGTGGGAGAACCGAGCCCCAGTTTCTGATATGTAACCGAAGAATCAAACAGCGAGGCCATAAGAACGAGCTTGGAACTACTGGATGAGAGGCGCGAGGCTGCTTTAGTCTAGCTGCCCGCCCAAAAGCAGCGGATAGAAAGATATTACAACTGAAGCACCAACCTCCGATACTTCAACATCGGGGACGGTGTTAAGAAAAGTAACAGGGAACACCCGGAACCCGAACGAAGGGAATCTAGGACCAAACTGGGAAGGTTCGCATCTATTCATCGGGATCATCGTTAAAGGTTTGTATAAGCTCGAAGCGAGAAACGACGCACAACTACTAAACAACTGGAACGTGACCCACTTAAAATGATAATACTGCTAAGGTAAGCCATCATTAATTTTATTTTATTTATATTATTACAAATTGGGCTAACACTTGCAGGCAATAACCAAAGAAGAATGTAGCTTATTAGGCCTGAAAGCACGTGTTGCACTCTTTTTTCCTGAAACCGATTTTCTCCCAAATGGGTTTTGTCGCAAGGTTTTTAATGAGGCAACAATAAATCGTGCTAACTCAGAGTTAAAGACCAGTTTTAAATCGGAGTTAATGGTCTCATCAACAGTATCCGAGTCCACTCGAAGATCGACCTCGAATACTGGAGGCCATAACCCCCGGGTCATGATTTTTAGCAAGGAAGGAAACTTTGTGCTTGAACAGTCTAGGCTCGGTGGTTAGGATTCATTGTAAGGGCCAAACAGTCAAATGAACCGTGCCCGTGTAGGTCACACTGGCTGCAATACGAGATTTTATATAGTCTTGTATGTTACGCACAGAAATGAAAGAAAATTTCTACCTTGCTAACAAACACTTTTTGCTTCTTAAAAAGTATCGAGCCTAAGGGCTATTCCTACCCGGGAACTATCGAGCCCAAGGGCCACCTTTATTTGAGCCCAAAGGGATACCCTCGATTGGGGACTGTCGTCCATGATAAGTTTAGACGGCTCGGGTAATTGAAACCCGGAGGCACAAAACCTATTAGGCAGTGCCCAAACCTAAAAGGCTACGGCCACCCTAAAAACGGTTCGGAGACGTACGAAGCCCGTAATAAAATAATAAGGCCTTCAATAAAATTCCAAACCCGTTCAAAGGTTACCCTCGGATAGTTATATTCTAAAAACATTTAAACAAGCATCTTGGGGAAAGCTTCTGGTCACTCCGAGCCCCCATTAAGTTTCAAGCAAAACATGCATTGAGGACAAGTCTTGATCGGACCTCCAAAAAATGACTTATTACTACATTTTATCCCGTGCTAAGGCATTTAAAATTTTTGCAATTGTAAAAAAGACGCTAAAGGTAATACACTTGAAAATTGTCAAAAGTGAAAAAACTTTACATATACATTACAAAATGTCTTTACAAAGACCAACGAAAATGGCCTCAACAAAATAAATGTACAAGATGCAAAAACAAAGATAAAATTCCTACGGCACATACGCATGATCTTCACCAGAACCCGCCTCGCCACTACAGTCGTCGGGCCTTTTTCATCTTCGGGTTCATCGGAGCCCTTAGAGCCTTCTTCACCTCGTGTTCAGCCAGCTTCTTTGCCTCGACCTTGAGCCTTTTCGCCTTCTCGATCTCGTCCGACAGGTCGAAGCCTAGGGAATAGATCTCTTCGAGGGCCTCCCTCCGAGATACCCGCCTCACATACTCGGCGGTAGTTTTCAAGTGAGCCTCGGCTGCTTCGACATCAGCCCTATACTAGGCCACCATCTCTTCAGCATTGGCCCTGGTTCCTTCTGACTTGGACCTTATTATTTTGAGCTCCTTGCCAAGGGAATCTCGTTCAGCAATGGCAGAGCCTAATTGAGCTTTAAGTTCCTCGTTTTGTTGAGCCCGTGTACCGAATTTCCCTTTTTCCACTCAAATTTGAACCTCTACCGATGCCAGCTGTGCCGGGCGGTCTCCTTCTCCGAAGCCACGGTCCATTTTCCCTTTCTAAACATCGTCCATGGCTTAGACCTCATTCATTTCAGCTCAGAGTTGGTCGATCCGGTCAATCTTCTGCTGAACCTGCAAGGTGTGTTCGTTATTCACCATGGCTAAGTCTTCATTTCTAACTTCGAAAACCTTTACCTTTTCAACCAAGTTGGCATGCTCCTTCTGAGCCGCATCCAACTCGCCCTGGAGATTCTTGACGACCCCTTCGTGTTGCTCATTGAGAAGCTTATACATGTATCTTTTCTCGGTAAGCTCTTTGACCTCAGCCTCGAGTTGGTTAACCTCGGTACGGTACCAAAGAAAGCTTTCGTGATGGAGTACTGAGGCATGTGAAAGGGTAAAAGAAAGAAGACATGATAAATATCAAGGACTAAGTCAAAGGTCGAAAGAGGGTAATGATAGCTTACCCAATTCAGTACATGAAGTGACTCGTTGAATAGGTATGGTATATCCACCTCGTTCATTTTCGCCTGGTCTTCTTTGGTCACCAGGCATCGAAGGTGGCTCGCTACTCCCACGAGATCAGAAAGAACCCGGTCATTCTCCAAGACATTGATGATTATCGACCTCTTATGGATAGGGTACGCACTCGGAGGGGAGGGGGGAGGAGAGAACTGGTTGACTAACTTTGAGATCAAGTTTAGATCTCCATACTCTGAAGATGGATCCTTTCTCGGCACTTCTAGGTTGCCCAACCCGAAAAATTCTTCCAAGACAGACGATTCTACGCCGTCAAAAAAGGAACAAAGGGGATCGTCCATGCCATGAGCCCCTTCATTATATTTCTCCTTACTTGCTTGGGCTTCTTCGATCATAGACTCGGTGTAAGAAGGCGTCCCCGAGATCTCAATTTTAATAGGCACTTCCTTCGATGCAGAACGGCATCCTGGAAAGTATTACCTCGGGGATTCGCGTCGGCTTTTTGAGTTGGAGGGGGATTGGTCTCGCGAGTCTCCCCCTCAGATGCCTCCCAATCCTCGGTAGAGGTGGCCATCACGTGAGTTACAAAGACAGATTCCTCCTCCGGCTCGTCCCTAAGACAAAGGAGGGAGTCTGAGGTAGGCACACGGGAGTTGGAGCCCCTCCTGGGCTTGGGGAGCACCCACTTCCTTGGTTTCTTTGCCTTTAAACTCAAGGAGCCCAAGGACTTTTTTTTTCTTTTCTTCTTTCCCACTGTGGCGGCAACAAAGGGATCAACGGGTGGAGGCACATCTTCGTCCCCTTCTGAAGGCCTAAGTTTGGTGGTCTTAGGCAAACTTACAATGATAAAGAAGAAGGATTAGTGTAATATAAAACAGAGATGTAATGTTGGCTATTCGAGAAGAGACCTTACCATGACAAATGGGCTTCCCATAGGCCCTTTGAGAGTCCACTCCACGTGCGCCCGAAGTAGGACATCAGAGTACAGATGCCCTTGATCAATTCCATTAACCGCGGGACCGCATTTTGAACCCAGATAACAGCTGCACAGCCACAAATATAAATGAGAATATCGAAATAAAAGAAGAAGAAATTTTGATGAAGGAGTTGCACTTACGAGAAGCATTCCACTCCTTGGGGAATGGCATGTATTCTGGGGGGATCAGATCCTCGGCATTCACTCGGATGAAGCATCCCTACCAGCCACAGTCTCAATCTTCATCGATACTGGAAAAAGGAGCCTTGCTGGCCCGGCATGTGAGCTTGATCGGTGCCTCTCGGAACATTCGGTGACTATATAATCGAAGCAAGTGGCTGATCGTGAACCGACGAGATTCAGTCATGTTCACAAAGTAACGGAGGAGGGTCACGATCCTCCCATTGACGGATGGATTTGCTCGAGGCACACTTCGTACCTCTTGCAAAAATCCAAGATGATCAGGTCCACCCAGCCAAACTTGAGGGGATACGTGTAAACGCTTAATTACCCATTCACATGAGTAGTAATGGCGTCCTCGGTCCCGGGCACTACTACGTATTTGCCTTCCCAAGCCCAGTCCTTACGAACTATGGGAAGAACGTCCTTGGTCACAAAACATATATACCTTGAGACCCCTTCGCCCCGGTCCTGTTTACGCGAAGGCTTCTCGACCTTGAAGTCGTCAGCAATCGAGCAGCCGCCGGGAATAAACG
>ML399154.1:24985-38850 GCA_005239525.1 Nicotiana knightiana | reverse complement strand
ATAGCTTGTCGACCTCCTTTCTCAGCTTCGCCACCTCCTCCTTTGACGCCCTAGTCTTTCTCATCTTCTTTGTTTCTTTGGCCAGCTTTGTCAATGCACTCTCATGTGCACTCACCACATCAAGGATTTTCTTCTGGTTCTCCAAAATTTCTTTCAAAGTGTCCTCAATGGACTGCGGGACCTGTGGTGGGAGAGGCGTAGCTGGGGCTGCCACAGTTATAGAAATTGCAGCNTGATAGCTTGTCGACCTCCTTTCTCAGCTTCGCCACCTCCTCCTTTGACGCCCTAGTCTTTCTCATCTTCTTTGTTTCTTTGGCCAGCTTTGTCAATGCACTCTCATGTGCACTCACCACATCAAGGATTTTCTTCTGGTTCTCCAAAATTTCTTTCAAAGTGTCCTCAATGGACTGCGGGACCTGTGGTGGGAGAGGCGTAGCTGGGGCTGCCACAGTTATAGAAATTGCAGCCAACTTTGTAGTAGTTGACTGCATCCAGTTGGTGAGGCTAGTCAGTGTCATGTTCAGCCGTTGAGCAGTCATGGGATAAGCTTTCTCATTGACAAAATGATCCTTCCATGCATCCGGATTCCGAGTGCGCTCGACCCCTTCAACCACTTGCTCATCCCCTTTACTGTCACTTGAATTCTCCCCAGATAAGGAGGTTGTAGGGGAATTAGAGTATGAGTGCGCACTGGAGGCGGATTTAGATGGAGAAACTGCTCGTGTTGGGGCCGGGAGAGATGAGACAGGGTCCATTGGGGATGACTGTGATGAGTCCTCCTCTGATGGAGCATATTCACTTCCTGATGGTGAAGGAGGGGAGTCTGTAACCCGACTTGGCCGTCGTGATGACTGAGGAGGCAATGTAACTTTGGATGGTTGCCTTGGTGCCCCCGGGCCTCTCCCCCTTTGAGTTTCTCCTCTACCCGTGTATTTACGACCGCCTCCACAAGATAGTACCATTGCCTGCAAAGTACACATAAGCGAACTTGGTTAGTTTCCCGAGCATTGATGTGAAGACACTTCACTAGTCAATGAAGTATAAGTATACTGGAATTAGGTAACTGTGAAACGCGAAAAGTCGACCGCGGACCACGGTGGAGATCATTAACTGAGCATGACATACTGGAAATCACTTCGCGGACCGCAAAAAATCGACCGCGGCCGCGAAGTTATATCCAGTGTGGTATTAATTCTATAAAGCAGGGATCGCGGACCGCAAAAAGTTGACCGCGGTCTGCAAAACAACGGATTTGTTTTATGCAAAATGAAGCACCGCGGTCCGCAAAAAATGGACCGCAGACCGCGAAAGTGGATATTGACCTAGGGTTCCCAAAATTTGAAATTTCTACACTAAAGTGTTCATTGAGATAAGTCCTACACAAGTAATTAGTGCAATTGCATTCCAAAGGACTATTATGAACATATTTGGGCTAACCCTAACATTTTACAAGCCTAAAAAGAGAAAATAATAGTGAAAAAGAAGTTGAAAAATAAAGAAAATAAAGAAATTAAGAAGTTAATGAAGCACAAACACACTTACTAGATGCTTGGATGATAGTATAGATGTGAGCAATGAATTTCAGAGAATGCAAAAGTGAGACACGGTTGAAAGTTTCTTAGAACAGCTACAGTGCGAAAAGTGTGAAATAAAACCCTAGAGGCCTATTTATAGAGAAAGCTGGGGACCACCCCACTTACCTACCACGGACCGCAAAAAATCGACCGCGGTCCGCGGTCAGTCAATGTTTTTGCAGCGTATTGACTTCGCGGACCGCGAAAAGGAGACCGCGGCCGCAAAGTCAATTTCCAATGAACTGTATTTGCAGCATGTTGACTTCGCGGACAGCGAAAAGGAGACCGCGGCCGCGAAGTCAATTTCCAGTAAGCTTCTGTTTCTATATTCATCCAAATTTCCTGTGTCAAAATCATCCTACACATCCAAAAACCAGTTAGTGTAAAAGTGAAACCTATTTTACGAAGAAAAACAAAGAAAATGAAAGTAAAGACACATGGGTTTCCTCCCAAGAAGCGCCTAATTTAACGTCGCGGCACAACACATTTTATCGGGATCATTTGAGATGAAGAAGTGCCACCACGTGGCTGTCATCAACTTTGCCAAGATAGTGTTTTACCCAGTGACCATTCACTCTGAAGACTTCACCACTTTTGTTCTTGAGGTCAAGAGCCCCAAATAGAGTAACAAATACCACTTCAAAAGGCCTACTCCACTTTGACTTTAGCTTTCCGGGAAATAACCTCAACCGAGAATTGAACAATAAGACCAAGTCACCAACTTTGAAATCTTTACCTCGAGCATATTTGTCATTTAGGTACTTCATTTTGTCCTTATACAAGGACGAACTGGAGTACGCATGGAATCTAAACTCATCCAACTCATTCAATTGCTCCACTCTAAGATTTGCAGCTACATCCCATTCCAAGTTCAACTTTTTCAAGGCCCACATAGCCTTGTGCTCCAATTCCACCGGAAGGTGGCATGCTTTTCCAAAGATCAAGCGATATGGGGACATCCCAATTGGGGTCTTGTAGGTGGTCCGGTAAGCCCAAAGAGCATCATCTAATTTCTTATCCCAGTCGGTCCTATTAGCATTGACCGTTTTGGATAATATGCTCTTTATCTCTCTGTTAGACACTTCAACTTGGCCACTAGCCTGAGGGTGGTACGGGGTAGTGACTTTATGGTTGACCCCATACTTAGAAAGCAAGGAGTCAAAGGCTTTGTTGCAAAAATGTGACCCCCCGTCACTGATGATGGCTCGTGGAGTGCCAAACCTAGTAAAGATATTCTTCTTGAGAAAGGCTATCACACTCCGCGCCTCATTGTTTGGTAAGGCTATGGCCTCCACCCATTTTGACACATAATCAACCGCGACCAAGATGTACGTGTTTCCACATGAACTCACGAATGGCCCCATGAAGTCAATGCAAACATCAAATATATCTACCTCGAGAATTGAATTTAAGGGCATATCATCCTTTTTGGAAATTCCCCTGGCTCTTTGGCATTCATCACACCTCTTCACTAGGGTACTAGCATCCTTATACAAAGTGGGCCAAAAGAACCCACAACTAAGCACTTTAGAAGCAGTTCTCACCCCTCCGTGATGACCACCATACGGCGAGGAGTGGCAAGACTCAAGGATGGCTAGTTGCTCTTCCTCCGGTACACATCGTCAGATTACCCCATCGGTGCAAATCTTGAATAAATAAGGCTCATCCCAATAGAAATCCAAGCTATCCCTTTGAAGCTTCTTCCTTTGGTTAGAAGAGAGCTCACAAGGGACAACTCCGGTGACTAGGAAATTAGCAATATCCACAAACCATGGAATTTCTCTCATTGACATTGAAAGGAGTTGTTCATCCGGGAAACTATCATTGAGCTCAAGTCCGTCACAAGGACGTCCTTGCTCCTCCAACCGGGACAAATGATCGGCTACTTGATTCTCACTCCGTCTTCGGTCCACTATCTCTAAATCAAACTCTTGTAATAACAAAACCCATCTCATAAGTCTTGCCTTGGAATCCTTTTTGGTCATGTGGTACCGGAGTACTGCATGGTCAGTGTTAACTATGACTTTGGCACCCATCAAATAAGCTCAAAATTCTTCCGTGTGCTATAGCTCTCGCCTTCCACTGTGGGAACGGGCCCCTGGACCCATTGTATAACCCAAAAAATAGTTTTCAAGGTCAAAGCAATAATTTTATGTGTCGGGCCACAAGCAACCGATTCAATCCGAAAGATATAATTTTTGTTAATGTAAAGTGATAGAGAAGTGCAAAATAAATCCAATGACAGACAATATAATAAAAATAAAGCAGAGAAGAAATAATTCTTATTGAATAATCCTTGACAGGATGTTGAGCCGAACGAAGCTTGAAGGGCCAAACAATGGCCAGCTTGGGAGCAAGATGATATGAATTACAATGTACAGAATTATAGAGAAGAAAGTTAGATTCCCGGATTGTGATAAAACTATGTATATTTATAGGGATAAATCTAAGTAACCATTCTCCTTGAATAATGGTTCCATTATGAGCATTTACTCAACCCATCCATTACTTTTGGAAGACTTGTAATAGCTGTGTAAATGCTGGAATTTCGTAACTGATGAGTTAATTTCGTAACTGATGAGTTAATTCCATAACTGATGAGTCAATCCCATGGCTGATGAGTTACTCCCATACCTGTTGAGTCAATCTCGTGCCTGCTGAGTCAATCTCGTGCCTGTTGAGTCAATCTTGCAATTGATTGGCATGTTCTGACAGTTACAATCATTTATTGCATTTATTGCACGTTACATAATTGATTTGTAACTGGTGGAGTAATGATGATAAATCCCATATAATCTGGAATTAATTGATTCCTTCCTCGTTTGTAATTATGAGATATCCTCCTGCACCTGTTCCGAGCTATTTATGATGACCAGTTCCGACGCTAACAAGCTCTGTATGTTCGGTCCCGGGGGTGTTTCACATATCATCTTTACATGTCATTCTTCACTTTTCTCCAAGCTTTGATGACACGTGCTGCCATTTAATAGACTCACATGGCGAATCTATTTTTTGCCAATACAGATAGTCCCCCCACTTTCGGGTTATTTACTGTGATATGACCGGGAAGTGGAATATTATATCCTTTTCTCCATTGCCTCTGTCTCATTAAAAACCTTGCCAAAAAAACCCAATAGGGACAAAAACCAGACAAAGAAAAAAAGAGTGCAGAACTTAGAGATTCAGATGACAACTCCAACACTCATGTTCATTTCGTCAATAAGCGGTTGGTTTACCCCTGTCTTGTTTCGGGGTTTGAAGACAATGTTTGCCTTATGTTTGGCAAGTTCGATATAAATTTTGGCTTTGTTTTCTGCCTACTTTAATGTTTGGGTTTTCGTTTCACCCTTTAAGTCTTTGCATTTATAAAAATTCTTTAGATTACTCGTACCTTTTCGTATTAGGCATGGTTTATGAAAGAGGGCCCTTTTTTATCGACACTTAATGAAGAAGACATCTCAACTTCATAATGGTGTAATAATGCAATAGAGTGATAGGAATTTTTCACATGTTTAAGAATGTTTCTGAAGAAGTTTTTGTTTGAACTTTCACAACATTTTACATGTGTTTGATTATTATCTAAAACTCATGTTGTAACTGTTTTCTTTTAACAGGTTTGATACAAGCTTGTATTTCATAACTGTTTTCTTTTGTAACAGTTTTTTCGAGTTAATATAAGGGAATAACTATTTTTTGTTTGTAACAGTTTTTATAAAGGTATGGATTTTTACCCGTAACTGTTTTCACTGACAACAGTTTTTAATCAATACAAGGGTATATCTTTCAACCCTTGACTAAATATTGCCTTTAACCTGAACATTCGTTTACATCCACAAGTGTTTTCTTTGTAGGTTTTTGAATCAGGCTTGCGTTATTGGCTCTTGGATTCGCTCTTTAACTTTCGATTTGTTGGGTAGACCTTACGCTTAACTTGAGTTCTGCATTTCCCAGCCTTTTTTTCCTTCTATAGTCCCCCAAGTGTTAGATCTTTGAAGTATGAGCATTTGATTATTCCTTCCATGTGGTCCATTTCCTGAAAAGAAAATTACATACGAGACTTGAAGGTTTATACTTTTTGGATGATGACTACTTAACCTTTTTTATTTCATTAGAAGGGCTGGGACCTAGACCTGGAATTCAGTTACTTCCTCGTGTCTTTCGGGTCTAATATCATCATTTGGTACTTTAGGGAATTTATCCGAGTACTAACTTTTCATGGCCCTTTATGAATTTATTTGAGTGCTCATATTTAGTCTTACAAACTTGAAATATATATTTGGATGCATCGTTACATGTGCGATGTCTTAATGTTGCACCCTTGGGTGTCTAACTTTTAAATGAAAGAGGCCATTTTATATATTTAAACACTATGAAAAGGACGTCTCCTTTTCATTCAGGCGTAAAAGAGGATCGATTGATCTGAGTAGACTTTTAGTCTGTGGAAGTATTAATCCTAGTAGGATTTCCTAGAGTATTGATCTCGGTAAGACATTGAGTCTGAGGGAATATTGATCCCAACTAAATATATATCTTAGTAGATTTGTCTTGAAGAGACATTAAATCTGATTGGATTTTGAATCCAAATTGGACTATATGAACATACTTCCAAGTAGAGGGGGACACATGTCCGATATAATATTTGAGATGTTCGGGATAATCGATCTGAGTCATAATATAATTAGCCATTAAGAAAGACATTTTAACTTGAATGGTCGTTGTTGGACAGAATATAAGCCATGTGTTTGTTCAAAGTGAACTTTATTCTGATGGCATAGTTGCATACATTTATGTTGACTTGAACATAAAAGTCTCGTTTGTTAACGTGGGATTCTTGACTCGACATGGAGTTCTTGATCCTTTTTGTGTAAGAGTAGTATATGCATTTTTGAAGATCTCATTCAACATTGTTTGAAGTGGTTTATGCTTGATATCAGAAATGCAACTGACTGAGTTGAGATTGCAGTAAATAATGTTGGATTACTCTTAGAAATTTATCTCCCAAAGCAATCGATTGTTTGAATCACTTCTTAAAATTTCAAGTCGGATTGACTAATCTTCAAGTATAAGTGATCTCCCTAGTTTTTGAGTTTTGAGGTATGAGAACTCAAATACTAGAATCATAATTTGACAGTCCCCAGTTTAATAATCTCGGATAGGATAGCCAGTTCCATTGTTGATGGACTTTCAAATGGTCCAGTTACAGCATAGAGACGGTACCGGAGCTCTTTCTTTATTTTTTACTCTGGCCGGGAACTACGGAGGTTCCAAAATGTTGTCGAGGACCATGCGATATTTTTCCTTATTACCGGAGTATTTTTCACGGCTTTCTTTGTAGATTTCTCGCATCATATATTTTGTTTGTTTGGTACATATGGCATTTTAGCTTTTGGAGCCTTGAATATTCTCAAATATGATTCTCCTTCAATAAGGCAGTACCGGATGAGACACACTCAGAGTAGTCGAGAGCGTGCTTGTCTGTGGGTAAAGTCCCATTTTGCAAGTAATCAATGAAGTTATTATGCCAAAATTAAATTAGTCGGGCTTACCTCATTTTAATTCTAATTGATGATAAATCAGGGATCACCCAAATAAAGTATGACTTGATCCTGATATTGTTTGATTCGGAAATGATATTTCTCAATAAGAGTCCGGAGTTTCTTCTGGAGTCAGTGATATTAGCAGTAGATCCGAGACTAGCACATCCGACTTGATTTTCTTGGGCTGCATAGTTTTCTTGGATTTGATCAATCGTCAAATCAATACTTTTGCTCTGAGTCCCCAGCTAACTCAAACCTGTATCATATGTTTTATACTCATCTTTGTTGTTAGTAATAAACTAACTTTTGTGAAATCTAAATACTTTTCCTGATAGGGATTAAGCACTGTCCTTAACCAAGGACTTTTAATACTTGTGGACTTAATTATGTAAAAGGTCCAGATCCCGAGAATTATTTCAGAAATAACATGTACTTTGATTTCAGCTTCAGGTAAATGTTTAACCAAAGAATTAGATCCTTTGACTAAAGTTATTTCTAGGATGAACACGGGTTACTGATAATCAAGGAAATAGAGAAAAATGAATAATAGACAATATTGCAGAAATATAGAAAAGCGAAGTAAATTGTATTCCCCTCCCTTATATAGGAGATTCCTTGATATAACGTACAACTCTTTCTATGGTTGCTCATTAATGACTAATTATGACATTAATGAGGCGTTACAAAGGATAACGGTAATTGGAGTACGGTTACATAACGTTTGAGTAATCAATTGTGGTTTCTTGAATCGCCTGTAGCTTTGTCTAGATTAATTCTGATCGTGCCTCTTCCCTGTTTTGATCAAGTTGAGTTTCCTATGATTGATAAGCTCGAGGGTTTATTGAATCGTGCCTCTTTGTTCCGTACCTCTTCAAAGAATCACATCCAGCAGTCACGTTCTCCTGTGTCCACATAACTAGCTGAGTTGTCAAAAGCTGGCTTACGTGTGAAATTCTTTTTTACCAATACAGATAGTCCCCCCACTTACCATATATTTTTCGATTAATATTTGGTAAGTGGATATTCATTTATGGTGGGAATATTTTTCCACCGCTTTTCCTTGAAAAATTGTATCCTTCTCTGCACCATAGGCGTCGTTTGTCACTTCCATTTAATGCTCATACCACATGTCCTTTTCGGATTGGTTTTGCATTTGCTCGGCACCTTTTTAGGGCTTTTTGCGGCTGTGTCAGTCCCGAAGTGACATCTTCAATTATGATTTTTCATCATTATTTTTCTTTTTTTTCCATGTTTGACGGTTGTCCTCAAGTGTAAATACCCTTCTTCTTTTCTTTGCTTCCATGAAACACTTTCTAACTTTGTCTTTTGTAAAGAATTTTCTTCTTGCCTTTGTAAACATGTCTTCTTCAAACCAACCTCAGGGAGTTATAGATATTGAGAATTTAACGCCATCTTCTGCTCCGAATAGGAGTCGGAGGGGTGGTAGACTTAGGAGTCTAGGATCCACTCCTTCGAGAGGCTCCTCTTCTTCTCAGATAGTTCCCTTTCCTTCCGCTTGGTCTCTAGTTTCTCCGAGGTTTAGGGATTCTCGGTCTCTGTCTAGAGGTAGAGGTGAAAGCCTTCGTGAACCTGGAGTTGATGAAATTGTCACTGCTGAGTTTGTCTTTGCTAGAGATAATCAAGTTCTTGTAGACCAATCTTCCTCCCTTGAGAGTGTCGAAAGGTATCCAACCCTTATAACTGAGGGTCAGATTTCCCTTGTTCGTAGGGAGTGTTTTTGGAAGCCTGATTTCCCTGTCTACATTCCAAATAGTAATCAAAGAATAACGTCTTACAAGATGGGATATTATTTTGTTTATACATATCCTTTCACTCTAGGGTTTAGACCTCCCATTGACTCAGTCATAATTGAATTCTGCCATTTTTTCAATATCTGCTTAGGACAAGTTGGTCCTCTTGTGTGGAGAGTTGTCGTATGTCTTAGGAGTTTAGCTTCTTTAGCCTTGGTTCCTTTTTCTTTTAACCATCTTATTCATCTCTACTCTCCTCCCTTGTTTCGTGAAAGGGTTTTTACTCTTACTGCTATGAGCAAAAGAGTGTTGGTAACCCCTGGAGATGATAAGGATAGGGTCGGTACCTCCGGTATGTTGTTGTACCCACTGTTGGTTTAGTGGGTGAAGAAAATCTTCCCTTCCTTGAGAAATGGAATCGCGCACGTGAGTTTGCTTTAGCTCACATCTATTTACTTTTTCTCGTTCTGACTTGAGATGTTTTACTAACACCGTATCTGTTTCTTCTTCTCTCAACAATCTTGGATACTGTTAAGAATGTCTCTGGTATCCGTGATTGGGTAGAAAAATTATTGTTCGTTGCTCCTTTAGAAGAGAGATCTTGGAAGTACCTCGCTGAGAGGTATGGTTGGCATGTATAGACCCATGATAAGTTAAGCTTTTGTTCTTGCTTCTTTCCTTACTCGAGTCTCTTCTTTCTTTGTCGCTTAACTTTTTCCCTTTTGATAAGGTTCTCTGCTCGTGGGGTGTCTGCTTCATCTATCCCGAATATGTCTTTGGCTCAGGCCCAAGAAACTATTGTTGGTTCATCTTCCTCTAAGAGGAAGATTGGTGAGTCTCGTTATGTAGAAGAAGAAGAAGAAGAAGAAGAAGAAGAAGAAGAAGGTGATTTAGTACACAGGCCACGGAGAAGGCGGATGGTTTCAGATGAAGAGTTTACACCCTTAACCTTGCCTTCCGTGTCTGTGATTGAGCTATCTACCCTTGAAGATGTTTCATATTCCCCCATTCATAAGTCTGTGGATTGCCTGTTCCATGAAGGTTCTGACCTTTCTCCTGACGATGTCCCTTTGGCTACTATCTTTCCTACTTCTTTAAGATAAGCTGTCTCATCTGCTCCTTTGGCTATTACGGCTTCTGTTGTTTCTTTGTCCGTGGCTTCCTCAACTCTTCAACCCTCCGTGCCTGCTGCTTTACCCGTGGCTTCTCCAGCTCCTAAGCCCTCTGTGCCTGTTGTTGTTTCATCTCTGCCTACTTCCATGCCTTCCGCTAGGGAAGTAGGGTCTTCCAGCAGAGAGATGCGGCAGGTGGTAATAGAGGTTCCAGCTGAGGGGAATCTTTTCAAGAAAATGGGTGAGCCCGAAGTGTGGCTCAAGCCTTTGATAGGTCCCTCTGAGAAAGCCAAGCTAGCCAGCCATGGTGCTCTTACATGGGCCAATGAGGTCATGCATACTTCTTTGAAGGTATGATGCAGGTTATCCTCTTTCATTTTTGTATATAAATTTACCATATCTGATTGGTTTATTTATTGTAGATTAATCTTATAGGCATGGAGCTCATGAAGAGGATCTCAAACACGGACTAGGAGACAAAAGAGTTGCAGGCTGATGCTGATAATTGGAAAGTACAGTATGATAGCCTAAGGATTGACATGGATGCCTTAGAAGAGGAAGAGTACCTTGAAGCGGCAGATGAGGCTCATGGCAGCAGAACTGGAAGTAGAGAAGGCTTCTTCCAGTCAGGCTAATAAATACAAGAGTGTTCTGGAGTCCTCGTTTGCTGAGCAGTTGTCCCGCGCCTCAGAGGAGATTAGAGACTTCAAAAACTTGTTGGGGCAGAAGAAGGAATACTCAGGCGATCTCGTGCAATCACTTACTCGTACTCAAGAGGACCTTCTTAAGTCTTTAAATAAAGCTCAAACTCTAGAGGAGTCGATTATACAGTTAAGGGCCGCCCATGAAGCTGCGGAAGCGGAGAAGGATGGATTGAGTTGAGCTTCAAGTATGGGCAAGGGATTATTAAGATCTTGAAGAGGTGGTTGTTGTTAACGTGAGCTGGGCGTATATGAATTCAAGCCTTGACACATTGACGGAAATGAGTCAAGAGGGTTTCGACCTTAGTGCTGAAATAACTTAAACTAAGGAAGCCATGGAGAAGGCTCAACAAGGTCATAACCTTTCTTCACCTGATGGTGAGACTCCAGCCGCTCATGCCTCTTCATCCCTAGTTGCTCCCGCTACTTCTGCCAGTGAAGTCAACCCCTCTCCTGAAGAAGTTTAGTTGGTTCACCCTTTTTTTTTCTTTGTCTCAATTGGTGGTTACCCCCAGTCCCATCGGGGGTAAATTTGGATTTCTTTAAAGTCCCCAAATGACAGCATAGGGGCACCTCAATGTATATACAAATTTTATACGGATAAGTATAAGTTAATACTTAGTTTTTGCTTAGCTGTTTTAATATATTAATGTTAGTATGAATTTTATTGAGTTTCTGTTTCACTCTTTAAGTCTTTTGCATGCTTCATTTTTCGAGGCTTTAGTTTTACCTCTGAGTTTTGCATGTAGAATGCTTTAGATACCCGTACCTTTTTGTAATAGGCATGGTGTCATATTAAATGTGTGCCTTTTTAGTAGGCATAATTTATGGAAGAGGGCCCTTTATAATTGACATGAAGAAGACGTCTCAACTTCATGATAATGCAATAGAGTGATAATCCAAGGAAAGTTTTTTTTTTAACTTCCATGACATTTTACATGTGTTTGATTATCGTCTAAAACTCATGTTGCAACTATTTTTGTTTAACAGATTTGATATACTCTTGTATTTCGTAACTACTTTTCATAGGTAACTGTTTTTCGATATTAATACAAGAGAACAACTATTTTTTACTAGTAACAGTTTTTATACAGATTGGGGTTTTTACCCGCAACTGTTTTCGTTGGAAACAGTTTTCTAATAAGATTGGGGTTTTACCCACAACTTTTTTCGTTGGAAATAATTTTCTAATAAGTACGAGGGAAATGTTTTCTTATTCGTAACTGTTTTTATTTTATAACAGTTTTTTGAACAAATACAAGGATTTAGATCGTTCATCCATAACTGTTTTATTTGATAACAGTTTTTTGAATGAGTACACTGATGATGATCTTTTACCCCTAACTTTTTTTGTTACAACAGCTTTGAATAAGTATAAAGATGTACATTTCTTTCTCGTGACTAATATTTTGCCTTCCAACCTGAATATCTTTGAAGGTTTTGGCTTTTTGCATTAGGCTTTGTATTTGGATGACTCTTTTGATCTCTTTCGATTCTGCTCGCATTTCTTGTCTTGTTGGGTAGATGGGTCTTCAGGCTCGAGCTTTTGACTTTCTGATAGTCTTCTTTGCTTCGTCTTAGCCTTCCATACTGTATAGTCCCCCAAGTGTTTGAGCTTTGAAGAATGAGATCTCGAGCACTTGATTATTCCTTCCTTGAGGTCCTTTTCCTGAAAAGGAAAAACATTCCGGACTCGAAGGTATATAGTTTTTTAGATGATGACTGCTTAACCCTTTTAAAACGTCCATCAGAAAGTGTAACCCTAGACCGGGAATTGTGTTATTTCCTCGCGTCTTTGCAGGTCTAATATCATCATCTGGTGATGGGTTAGCTTTATGCCTATCATCTAAAAAAGTTAGTAAAATTTTTAAATGTTCAAAATAAAATCAAACGTGTGATACCTGACGGTGGGTATTCTTTCCTTAGAAGTAATACTTCTTTAGGTGGATGGCATTCCAGATTGTTGGTAGAACTCTGTCGTCCATAGCTTCCAACTCATAAGCGCCTTTCTCAGCTATGCCTCGGATTTTGTAAGGTCCTTCCCAGTTTGGATTTAGCTTTCCTGCGCCTGCTTCTTTCGTTGATTGAAAAACTTTTTTGAGGACGAAATCCCCAATATTGAAGTACCTGAGATGAGCTTTACGATTGTAATAACGCTCTATGATTTGTTTTTGAGCTGCCATCTGTATCAGTGCTGCTTCTCTCCATGGTTCGAGTAGGTCCAGATTGGTCCTCAATTCGTCGTCGTTTTCTCACTCCATGGTTGTTGAGAACCTTATGCTTGGTTCGCCAATCTCCACATGTATTAAGGCTTCTAATCCATAAACAAGTGCGAACGGGGTTTCTCCCATGGCTATTTTTGAAGTTGTTCTATATGCCCACAATACCGCTAGTAACTCATCAGGCCAGTTTCCTTTGGCTTTATCCAACCGCTTCTTTAGATTGTTGATGATGACCTTATTTGTTGACTCAGCCTGACCATTAGTCACGGGGTGGTAAGGTGTTGAAGTGATCCGTTTGATTTTCCAGCTTTCGAATAATTCTGTGATTTGCGAGCCTATGAATTGTGGGCCATTATCGCACACGATCTCCTTTGGTATTCCAAAGTGGCATATTATGTTTCACCATAAGAAGCTTTTAACTTCCTTTTCTCGCACTTGTTTGAACGCTTCTGCCTCTACCCATTTTGTAAAATAGTCGGTTAGCATGAGCATAAACCATACCTGTCCTTTAGCTGTGGGAAGAGGTCCCACAATGTCCATACCCCATTTCATGAAAGGCCATGGGATATTATTGGATGCAATAATTCCTCTGGTCGATGCATGTTATTGGCAAACCTTTGGCACCTGTCACATTTGGATAGGAAGTTTTTGGCTTCTTCTTCCATCTTAGGCCAATAGTTTCCAGCTCTGATTAGGGTTTCACTAAAGATCTCGCCCCTGAGTGATTTCCACAGTGTCCTTCGTGGACTTCTTTCATCACAAATTCCGTTTGTTTAGGTCCGAGGCATTTAGCTAGGGGTCCTCCGAACATCTTGCGATAAAGTAAGTTGCGAATAAGGCAGTACCATGAAGCTTTGTGGTGAAGTGCTTGAGCTGCTTTCCTATCTTCAGGTATGGTGCCATTCTGCAAAAAATTAAGAATTTCGTTTCTCCAGTCCCAGGTTAAGTTGTTGAAAGTTACCTCATTC
>ML399154.1:4245-24698 GCA_005239525.1 Nicotiana knightiana | reverse complement strand
TGTTGCATTCTAGTCTCTCGAGCGATGTAAGTCCCCTGTATCTGATTTACTACCAGTTGGGAGTCACTGTTGATCACAATTTGCTCGATTGAGAGCTCCTGTGCGAGTTCAATCCCTGCAATAACAGCTTCGTACTCTGCTTCATTGTTAGTTATAGGATAACACTTGATAGCTTGCCGTGTCTTTTCACTCGTGGGTGATATTAAGATATGCCTAAGCCGTCACCTTTTATATTTGAGGAACCATCGGTGAATAGGATCCATAGGCCCGGATTAGCACCANAGCTAGTATTTGAGACTTAATTGCAGTCCTAGGCTGATAGATTATTTCATGCTCACTTAATTCTATGGCCCACTTGGCTAATCTCTCTGACAATTCCTGTTTATGCATAATATTTCTTAAAGGATATGAAGTCACGACGGTGATTGGGTGGCATTGAAAATATGGTCTTAATTTTCTAGATGTCATTATTAAAGCTAAGGCTAACTTTTCCAGATGTGGATATCTAGTCTCAGCATCTAGCAAATTTTTACTTACATAATAGATAGGTGATTGTTTACCTTTTTCTTCTCTTACCAGTACTACACTTACAGCAATTTCTAAGATAGCCAGGTATATGTACAATCTTTCCCCTTCTTTTGGCTTTGAAAGCAGTGGTGGTTTCGATAGATAAATCTTCAAATTCTTGAGGGCTTGCGGACATTCTTCAGTACATTCGAACTGATTCTGCTTTTTGAGAACTGAGAAGAATTTAAAAGTTTTTTCGAAAGACTTAGAAATAAATCTTCCCAAAGTTGCTATTCTCCCTGTTAGTCTTTGAACTTCCTTTTTATTCGTTAAAATAACAGGTATTTCTTCTATAGCTTTAATTTGAGCGGGATTTACCTCTATTCCTCTGTTTGATACGAGGAAACCCAAAAATTTACCTGATTGCACTCCAAAAGCGCATTTCTCTGGATTTAGCTTCATATTATACCTGCGTAAAATATCAAAAGCAGTAGAGAGATGCTGGAAATGGTCTTGTGCTTGTGTTGATTTTACCAACATATCATCAATATAGACTTCCATCGTCTTTCCAAGATGTTCTTGGAACATTTTAGTCACTAACCTTTGAAGGAATGAAGTCAATAAGTCCCAATGTTTGTAATGAAGGAAGTTTTTTCCTCATCTGAGGGATTCATTTTAATCTGATTATAACTAGAATATGCATCTAAGAAGCTTAACAATTCATGACCTGATGTGGCATCAAGCATTTGATCTATATGTGGCAATGGGAATGAATCTTTGGGGCATGCTTTATTTAAATCAGTATAATCTAAGCATACTCTCCATTTGCCATTCTTTTTAGGTACTACCAAGGTGTTCGCTAGCCAGTTAGGATACGTTACCTCTCGTATCAAACCGATCTTCAAGATTTTTTGTACCTCTTCGTTGATCACTTGGTTCTTGAATGGTCCTTGCTTTCTTTTCTTCTGCTTAACAGGTTCGAAGGATAGATCTTCATTTAGTTTATGAGTCATCACTTCTGGTGGGATGCCTGTCATATCTGAGTGGGACCACGCAAAGCAGTCTGCGTTAGCCTTTAAATAATCAATTAACTTACCTCTTCGACCGGGGCCCAGCCTCGTGCCTATATACACTTTCTGTTCAGGCTTTTGTTTAGATAATGGAACAGCTTCGAGCTCCTCCGTAGTTGTTTTGATGTGCTCATCTTCCTCCGGTTCATGAATGACGTCCGGTCTAGAACCTGCATCCATGTGGTCTAATGCACCTTTCATGGTAACTTGATTCGCCTTCTCGTAAGTATTTTCTCTCATACCTGTTTCAATAACAATACCTTCCGTACCTATTTGGGTAGTAATTTCTTCCATGCCTGTTTGGACGGTGTTACCCGCTTGGGAGATTCCCTTATATCGTAATTCTTCCACCTCTATTTTCTTGTTGTAGTGTACCACAGAGTTTATATTTCTTGCGGTTTGCTGATCGCCTCTAATTTGCTGAATTACCCATTCAGTGGGGAATTTAATTACTTGATGCAAGGTGGAGGGTATTGCTTTCATGTCGTGGATCCATGGCCTTCCCACAATCACATTATAAGCCATGTCAGTATCGATGACTTGGAACCTGGTACTTTTGATCACCCCCTCAGCATAAGTGCTAAGCTCAATTTCTCCTTTTGTTATAACCGTAGAGTTATCAAACCCTGATATGGCTCGTGCTTTTGGGATTACTTGATTCCCCAGTAGCATTTCTTCCACGACTCTTAGCAAAATGATATTGACTGAACTGCCTGGATCAATCAACACTCTTTTTACGTTAGTGTCATGAATAAGTAAAGATATTACCAGAGCATCGTTGTGAGGAAGCATTAATCCGCCGATATCTGCATTATTGAAGGTTATATCGTCCTCTTCCATATTTCCACGAGCCCGTTTTCCATATGTAATTGTGAACTTTGTGGTTGTTTTGCAGACCACTCCTTTTACTTCTTCACCTCCGTGTATCACGTTGACGGTTCATTTTGGAGAAGGAGGCTTTGGGGGCTCCTGCATGTTCCTCATATATGCATGTTTACCTTTATCACTAAACAATTCTGTTAAATAGCCCTGTTTCAATAAATTTTCTACTTCACCCTGTAAAAATCTGCAATCCGCAGTTTTGTGCCCATGATCGTTATAGAATTCACACCAGTGATCTGGGTTCCTTCTATTTGGATTTGACCGCATATCTTTGGGCTACTTAACCTTGTATCTCATGTTCCTCAATATTGAGACGAGTTCAGTAGTACTTACATTAAAGGTATAATCCCCAATTTGAGTATTACCTCTAGGTCGTTCATCTCGATCTTTTCTGGATCTAGACGAGGATGAGACTACGTCTCTTCCTTGTGGTCTATAGTCCGACCTAGTGTTTTCGAACCTGGGGCGGATATCGCGTCCCGAGGGTCCTAAGTAAGGATCGTACCTGTTTTTACCTGATCTTCTATCTGATTCAGGACGTCTGGATCTGGAATGATCTTCATCTCTCGAACGAGCAATGATATCTTCTTCTATTCTGAGTTTAGTACTATACCTGTTGTATACATCGTTCCATGTTATAGCAGGGAATTCTCTTAGACTTTCCTTAAGTCGTCTTGTGGCTTCTGAGCTTTTATCGTTTAGGTTGCTCGCAAATGCCATAGCTGCCTAATTATCAGGCACCCTGGGGTAACTGCATTCTTTCTCGTTGAAACCTGTCTACAAACTCACAGACTAGTTCCGTGTCTCCTTGTTTTATTTTTAATATGTCTTCCATTCGTTTCTCAACTTTTTGTGCACCAGAGTGTGTATTTATAAATGAATCTTCAAGCTCAGCAAAAGAGCCAATAGAATTTTCAGGGAGAAGAGAATACCAGGTTAGGGCTCCTTTGGTAAGTGTTTCCCCAAATTTTTTGACAAGGACTGATTCAATCTCTTATTTTGTTAAGTCGTTGGCTTTTACTCTAGTAGTGAAAGCAGTCACATGATCACGTGGGTCAGTTATTCCATCATATTTGAGAACGTCGGGCATTTTAAACTTCTTGGATATAGGCAAGGGTGCCGCACTTGGCTTCCAAGGTTGTTAAGAATATCTATCAACATCAATGCCTTTGATAATAGGTGGTACTCCAGGAATTTGTTCGATGCGATCGTTCTGCTCCTTCATCTGTTTCTTCATAGTTAGTAGTAAATTTTGTAATTCTATGTTATTAGATATACTAGTCTCATTTCGAGAGATTCATTAGGAGTATCTCCTCTTCCTGAGTTTGCCAACCCAGATTGAGGATTTTCCATGGTGATAGTATTATTGGTGGATGGCGTCGGTGGTGTAGGTAACGCTGCCGGTAATCCTCTTGCAAATTCTTGCAAAGCTTGGTTCACATACTCTGCAATAATTTGCTTTACACGATCTTGTTCCACAGTTTGATCATTATCACCATTGTTGTTATTGGATCTTTCTGGGGATTGTTCCCTTGATCCACGTGGGGTTCCTGAAGGCGATGGAACTGGGGTTCCATTCCTTTGTCGGTTGTTGTCGTTGGTGTTCGACATAGTTCAGAGGATATCACTTGAAAAGCAAACAAAGATTATCAGATTCCCGGTAATGGAACCAATTTGTTTAACCAAAGAATTAGATCCTTTGACTAAAGCTATTTCTAGGATGAACACGGGTTACTGATAATCAAGGAAATAGAGAAAAATGAATAATAGACAATATTATAGAAATATAGAAAAGCGAAGTGAATTATATTCCCCTCCCTTATATAGGAGATTCCTTGATATAATGTACAACTCTTGCTATGGTTGCTCATTAATGACTAATTATGACATTAATGAGGCGTTACAAAGGATAACGGTAATTGGGGTACGGTTACATAACGTTCGAGTAATCAATTGTGGGTTCTTGAATCTGTCTGTAGCTTTGTCTAGATTCATTCTGATCGTGCCTCTTCCTTGTTTTGATCAGGTTGAGTTTCCCATGACTGATAAGCTCGAGGATTTATTGAATCGTGCCTCTTTGTTCCGTACCTCTTCAAAGAATCACATCCAGCTGTCGCGTTCTCCTGTGTCCACGTAACTGGCTGTGTTTTCAAAAGCTGGATTACGTGTGAAATTCTTTTTTACCAATACAGTAATATGCTCAAGCAAAGATTAGTCATGAAATCTGCTAGACTTGTGTTTTTATGGCCGTATGTCGCTGATAAATAATATTATATTCCATAAGTTTGACTACTCATTCAGATAGCCTTCCTGACAGTTCTGGTTTATGCAAAATATTGTATAATGAAAATATAATGGCTACGATAATTGAATGATATTGACAATAAATCTTGAGATTTAGGGCAATAGAAATTAATGCCAGTTTCGCGAAATATAGATATGCAATTTCCATGTCTAAGGGAATTCTATAATAGATAAGAGATTGTGTACCTTTCTCTACTTTAATTAAGATTGCATTTACCGAGACATTCGAGACAATGTGATATACTAGCAATCATCTTTCTCCTCGGAATTTTGAAAGTGATGATGGGTTGATGTTATCAACGAATCCGAATGATTCGACTTTTCAGACTAAACCCACCTTCGAGGTTCCAAAACTTTATCTTTTATTATTGGCTCTGGTTTCTTCTTTTGCTTGACCGGATTATACTGCGGGTCAATATTGAACATATAAACCATTATCTCCGGTGGCACACCTGTTATGGTTACAATGGTGGCAAGCAAAGCAATTTGCATTAACACGTAAAAGTTTAATCAACTTGCCTTTAAACTCGGTGTCGAGTCTCGACCAGCATAAACCTTCCTATTTGGGAAGCCAATGATAGTTCCTAGTTCTTCAGCATTTGACCTCGTGGCTTTTGATTCTTTCGGTTCAATGATTGTATCCAAAATTATTTGTGTAATTGTCCATGGCTATTAATGAACCTTCTCCCTCGTAGTCTTCAATTATCCATCCCGCACCTATCTTTTCTTTTCCAGTTGTCAGGTGTGGTATCGTTGTAAACAATCTTGTGGGTGTTTTACCCCTGGTTTTCCTAACCTTCATTCTTCTCCTGTGGAAATTTTCAATTTTCCAAGGTGATTCCTTACCTGTTCAAGAAGTTTCGGATCTTTTTCAGCCCGTGAAGAAAATCCTGTATCTCTTTGCTCGGACCTATTTTTGACTTTCATTTGAACATCTGTGCCGTTCTCCATTTAAAGCTCGGTGCTGCATATCATTCTCGTGTGATATTCGGGAATTCTCGAAGGTGTTCTATCCGCTCGTCTTATTCCTTGATCTGTTTCTGTCAAGTTAGAACTAAATTGTGCAAATTAAAATTACCTAATGTACCTGAACTTCACATCTCGGTACTGTTTGGCGTAGATTCTTTAATAATTTTCGGTACTAATAGTTGTGGTACCAATATGCTGATGTACATTCTCCATTTTTCTCTGCTTGTTGCTTATATATCAGTATCATGGCTATTATTGCCTTTTCCTTTATCATGGTAAAGCCATCTCAAGCTTGGTTGTCCTCAATTGTGTTGATTGGAAAATTTCGGCCATGATGAAGGTTTAAACTGAAAGCAAGAAAATATCAACAAAAATTGTTAGTATCTCTGGTTGAATAGCAAATTTTCTTGAGTTCCCGGTAACGGAACCAAACTGTTTAACCCAAAAAATAGTTTTTAAGGTCAAAGCAATAATTTTATGTGACGGGCCACAAGCAATCGATTCAATCCGAAAGATATAATTTTTGTTAATGTAAAGTGATAGAGAAGTGAAAAATAAATTCAATGACAGACAATAAAATTAAAAAAATGCAGAGAAGAAATAATTCTTATTGAATAATCCTTGACAGGGTGTTGAGTTGAACGGAGCTTGAAGGACCAAACTATGGCTAGCTTGGGAGCAAGATGATATGAATTACAATGTACAAAATTATAGAGAAGAAATTTAGATTCCCTAATTGTGATAAAACTATGTCTATTTATAGGGATAAATCTAAGTAACCGTTCTCCTTGAATAATGGGTCCATTATGAGCATTTACTCAACCCATCCATTACTTTTGGAAGACTTGTAACAGCTGTGTAAATGCTGGAATTTCGTAACTGATGAGTTAATTCAATAACCAATGATTCAATCCCGTGGCTGATGAGTTACTCCCGTACCTGTTGAGTCAATCTCGTGCCTGTTGAGTCAATCTTGCAATTGATTGCCTTGTTCTGACCGTTACAATCATTTATTGCATTTATTGCACGTTACATAATTGATTTGTAACTGATGGAGTAATGATGATAAATCCCATATAATCCGGGATTAATTGATTCCTTCCTCATTCGTAATTATGAGATATTCTCCCGCACCTGTTCCGAGCTATTTATGATGACCAGTTCCGAGGCTAATAGGCTCGGTATGTTCGGTCCCGGGGGTGTTTCACATCTTTATATGTCATTCTTCACTTTTCTCCAAGATTTGCTGACACGTGCTGGCATTTAATAGACTTACATGGCGAGTCTATTTTTTGCCAATACACCCGTATCACCTAAAAATTTCCCGGGACATCACATACTACCTAAGGAACCATAGTCACCGCCCCGCTATGGATGTTCCTCTTCTTTTGGCTTTTGACGGCCATAAAACTGGAATTCCGCCTTGATTCCTATATTTTCGTGTGCTATAGCTCATGCCTTTCGCCGTGGGCTCGGGCCCCAGACCCGGATTGCCTAAAAATTTTCTGGGACCTCAAAATACTACCTAAGGAACCATAGTCACCGCCCTGCCATGACCATTCCCCGTCTTTTGGCATTTTACGGCCATAAAATTGGAATTTTGCCCGATTCCCACATTTTCATGTGCTATAGCCCACACCTTCTGCTGTGGGCCCGGGCCCCCGATCCCGGATCGCCTAATGTTTTTCCGGGACATCAAATACTACCTAAGGAACAATATTCACTGCCCCGCCAAGTCCGTTCCTCTTATTTTAGCGTTTTACGGCCATAAAACTCGAATTTCGCCCGATTCCAATATTTCTGTGTGCTATAGCTCACGCCTTCCGCCGTAGGCCCGGGCCCCCGGACCCGGATCGCCTAAAAAATTTTCGGTACATCATATACTACCTAAGGACCATAGTCACTGCACCGCCATAGCCATTCCTCATGTTTTGGCATTTTACGGCCATAAAACTGGAATTCCGCCTGATTCGCATATTTTTGTGTGTTATAGCTCACGCCTTCCGAGTGGGCCCAGGCCCCGAACCCGGATCGCCTAAAAAATTTTAAGGACATCAAAAACTACCTACAGAACCATAGTTACCGCCCCGCCATAACCGTTCCCCGTCTTTTAGTTTTTTACGGCCTTAAAACTAGAATTCCATTCCCATATTTGCGTGTGCTATAGCCCACGCCTTCCGCCGTGGGGCCGGGCCCCTGGACCCGTATCACCTAAAATTTTATCGGGAAATCACATACTACCTAAGGAACCATACTCACCTCCCCACCATGGTTGTTCCTCTTCTTTTGGCGTTTTACGGCTATAAAACTGGGGCGTTTAACGGCCATAAAACTGGAATTCCGCCTTATTCCCATATTTTCGTGTGCTATAGCGCACGCCTTTCGTCGTGGGTCCAGACCCCCGGACCCGGATCGCCTAAACATTTTTTGGGACATCAAAATACTACCTAAGTAACCATAGTCACTTCCCTACCATGACCTTTCCCCGTCTTTTGGCGTTTTACGGCCCTAAAATTGGAATTCCGCCCGATTCTCACATTTTCATGTGCTATGGCCCACGCCTTCCGTCGTGGGCCCGGGCCCCCGGTCCTGGATTGCCTAAAGCTTTTTCATGACATCAAATACTACCTAAGGAACCATAGTCACCGCCCCTCCATAGCCGTTCCTCGTCTTTTGGCATTTTACGGCCATAAAACTAGAAATCCGCACGATTCCCATATTTTCGTGTGCTATAGCCCACGCCTTCCACCGTGGGCCCGGGATCCCGGACTCAGATCGCCTAAAAATTTTCCAGGACATCAAAAACTACCTAAGGATTCATAATCACCACCCCGCCATGGCCGTTCCCGTCTTTTGGCGTTTTACGGCCTTAAAACTGGAATTCCGCTCGATTCCCATATTTTTGTGTGTTATGACCACGCCTTCCATTGTGGGCCCGGGCCCCCGGACCCGGATCGCCTAAAATTTTTCCAGGACATCAAATACTACCTAAGGAACCATAGTCACCACCCCTCCATGGCTGCTCCCCATCCATCGTGGGCCCGAGCCCAGGCCCCTGGACCAGGATCGCCTAAAATTATTATGGGACATCAAATAATACCTATGGAACCATAGTCACAGCCCTGCTTAGTCGTTCTTTGTCTTTTTGCATTTTATGGCCATAAAACTGGAATTCCACTTGATTCCCATATTTTCGTGTGCTATAGCCAATGCCTTCCTCCGTGGGCCCGTGCCTCGGACCCGGATCTCCTAATTTTTTTCTGGAACATCAGATACTACCTAAGTAACCATAGTCACTGCCCCGCCATGTCCGTTCCTCATCTTTTGGCGTTTTACGGCCATAAAACTGGAATTCCTCCCGATTCCCATATTTTTGTATGTTATAGTCCACGCCTTCCGTCGTGGGCCCGGGACCCCAGACCCGGATAAATATTTTTGGGATATCAAATACTACCTAATAAACCATAATCACCACCCCGCCATCGCGGTTCCTCTTCTTTTGGCATTTTACGGCCATAAAACTGAAATTCCGCCTGATTCCCATATTTTAGTGTGCTATAGCCCACGCCTTTCGCCGTGGGCCTGGGCCCCTGGACCTGTATCACCTAAAACTTTTCCGAGACATCAAATACTATCTAAGGAACCATATTCACCGCCGTGCCATGGCCTTTCCTCTTCTTTTGGAATTTTAAGGCCATAAACTGAAATTCTGCCTGATTCCCATATTTTCGTGTGCTATAGCTCACGCCTTCCGCCGTGGGCCCCGGCCCCCGGACCTGGATCGCTTAAATTTTTTTCGGGACATCTCTTACTACCTAAGGAACCATAGTCACCGCCCCGCCTAGTTGTTCTTCATCTTTAGGCATTTTACGGACCCCGCACCCGTATCACCTAAAAAATTTTCAGGAAATCAAACACTACCTAAGGATTCATAGTCACCGTCCCTCCATGGACGTTCCTTGTCTTTTGTCGTTTTACGGCCATAAAATTGGAATTTAGCTCGATTCTCATATTTTCCTATGCTATAGTTACGCCTCCGTCGTGGGCCCGGGCCCCCGGTCCTGGATCGCCTAAAGTTTTTTCAGGACATCAAATGCTACCTAAGGAACTATAGTCACCGCCCCTCCATATCCGTTCCTCGTCTTTTGGCGTTTTACGGCCATAAAACTAGAATTCCGCACGATTCCCATATTTTCGTGTGCTATAGCCCACGCCTTCCACCGTGGGCCGGGATCCCGGACTTAGATCGCCTAAAAATTTTCCAGGACATCAAAAACTACCTAAGGATTCATAATCACCACCCCGCCATGGACGTTCCTCATCTTTTGGCATTTTACCGCCTTAAAACTGGAATTCCGCTCGATTCCCATATTTTTGTGTTATGACCACGCCTTCCGTTGTGGGCCCGGGCCCCTGGACCCGGATCGCCTAAAATTTTTCCAGGACATCAAATACTACCTAAGGAACCATAGTCACCACCCCTCCGTGGCTGCTCCCCATCTTTTGGCGTTTTATGGTCATAAAATTGGAATTTCGCCCGATTCCCACATTTTCGTGTGCTATAGCTTAAAATTTTTCTGGGATATCAAATACTACCTAAGAAACCATAGTCACTGCCCCTCCATGACCATTCCTCTTGTTTTGGCGTTTTATGGCCATAAAACTGGATTTCCTCCCGATTCCCATATTTTCGTGTGCAATAGCCCACGCCATCCATCGTGGGCCCGAGCCCATGCCCCCGGACCAGGATCGCCTAAAATTATTACGGGACATCAAATAATACCTATGGAACCATAGTCACAGCCCTGCTTAGTCGTTCTTCATCTTTTGGCATTTTATGGCCATAAAACTGGAATTCCACTTGATTCCCATATTTTCGTGTGCTATAGCCAATGCCTTCCTCCGTGGGCCCGTGCCTCGGACCCGGATCTCCTAATTTTTTTTTGGAACATCAGATACTACGTAAAAACCATAGTCACTGCCCCGCCATGTCAGTTCCTCATCTTTTGGCGTTTTACGGCCATAAAACTGGAATTCCTCTCGATTCCCATATTTTTGTATGTTATAGTCCACGCCTTCCGCCTTGGGCCCGGGCCCCCAGACCCGGATCACCTAAAATATTTCTGGGATATCAAATACTACCTAAGAAACCATAATCACCACCCCGCCATCGCCGTTCCTCTTCTTTTGGCGTTTTACGGCCATAAAACTGAAATTCCGCTTGATTCCCATATTTTCGTGTGCTAAAGCCCACGCCTTCCGTCGTGGGCCTGGGCCCCTGGACCTGTATCACCTAAAACTTTTCCGAGACATCAAATACTATCTAAGGAACCATAGTCACCGTCGTGCAATGGCCTTTCCTCTTCTTTTGGAATTTTAAGGCCATAAACTGGAATTCCGTCTGATTCCCATATTTTCGTGTGCTATAGCTCACGCCTTCCGCCGTGGGCCCCGGACCCCGGACCTGGATCGCCTAAATTTTTTTCGGGACATCTCTTACTACCTAAGGAACCATAGTCACCGCCCTGCCTAGATGTTCTTCGTCTTTAGGCATTTTACGGCCCCCGCACCCGTATTACCTAAAAAAATTTTGGGAAATCAAACACTACCTAAGGATTCATAGTCACCGCCTCTCCATGACCGTTCCTTGTCTTTTGTCGTTTTACGGCCATAAAATTGGAATTTAGCTCGATTCCCATATTTTCATGTGCTATGGCCCCCTCCTTCCGCCATGGGACCGGGCCCCTGGGCCCGGATCTCCTAAAACTTTTTTGGGACATCAAATACTACCTAAGGAACCATAGTCACCGCCCCGCCAAGGCCGTTCCTCTACGGCATTTTACGGCCATAAAACTGGAATTCAGCCTAATTCCCATATTTTCATGTGCTATACTCACGCCTTCCGCCGTGGGCCCGGGCCCCCGGATCCGGATCACTTAAAATTTTTCTAGGACATCACATACTACCTAGGTAACCACACTCACCACCCTTCCATGGTCGTTCCTCTTTTTTTTGGCGTTTTACAGCCATAAAACTTGAATTCTGCTCGATTCCCTTATTTCTATGTGCTATAACTCACGCCTTCTGCCATGGACCCGGACCCAGATCGCCTAAAAACTTTTCGGGACATCAAATACTATCTAAGGAACCATGGTCACCGCCCCGCCATGGTCGTTCCTCGTTTTTTGGCATTTTACATCCATAAAACTGGAATTCCGCCTGATTCTCCTATTTTCGTGTGCTATATAGCCCACGCCTTCCGCCGTGGGGCCAGGCCCCTGGACGTGGATTGCCTAAAAAATTTTCGGGACATCAAATACTACCTAAGGAACCATAGTCACCACCCTTCCAAGGCCGTTCCTCTTCTTTTGGCGTTTTACGGCCATAAAACTGGAATTTCGCCCGATTTCTATATTTTCGTGTGCTATAGCTCACGCCTTCCGCTGCAGGCCCGGGCCCCCGGACCTGGATCGCCTAAATTTTTTTGGGACATCAAATACTACCTAAATAACCCTAGTAACCGCCCCTTCATGACCTTTCCTTGTCTTGTGGCATTTTACGGCCATAAATCTGGAATTTCGCCCGTTTCTTAAATTTTCGTGTGCTATAGCCCACGCCTACCGCCATGGGACTGGGCCTCGGACCTGGATCAGCTAAAATATTTCTGGGACATAAAATACTACCTAAGGAACCATAGTCACCGCCCCTCCATCGTCGTTCCTCTTCTTTTGGCGTTTTACGGCCATAAAACTGAAATTTTGCCTGATTCCCATATTTTCGTGTGTTATACCCCACACCTTCCACCGTGGGCCTGGGCCCCAAGACCCGTATCACCTAAAAAAATTGAGACATCAAATACTACCTAAGGAACCATAGTCACCGTCGTGCCATGGCCTTTCCTCTTCTTTTGGAATTTTACGGCCATAAATTGGAATTCCGCCCCATTCTCATATTTTCGTGTGCTATAGATCACGTCTTCCACCGTGGGCCAGAGCCCTCGGACCCGGATCGCCTAAAATTTTTTCGGTACATCACATTCTACCTAAGTAACGATAGTCACCGCCCCGCCTAGCCGTTCTTCGTCTTTTGGCGTTTTACGGCCCCTGCACCCTTCATATTCTAATAAATATTATATCACGTAAGAGAATCCCAAATATTTCTAGACATTTTTAAAGAAAATTCTATATAAAATCTTTAAAATACATATAAAAATTATATATTTATATGTCGGTTTGGTTCGGATTTTTACTCAATACCAAATCAAACCAAACCTAGTCGGATTTTCTAATCGGTTTGGTTTGATTTTTCGGTTTGGTGCGGTTTTTCGGTTCGGTTTATACACCTCTACTCTTATGAGAGACTTAGTATTTAAGATTTCAAAAGGGATGGAGATGACTCCTGTAAACATTATTATATATCATTAGTGAAGGAATATGAAATTAAACACTTAATTGATATAACGTTATATATTGAGCTTGTTTAAAGTATTTTGGGTCTATAATCCAAGGTACTACGGATATTGACGATGATATCACACATCATATTGGAGTGGGATGAATGAAATAGAGACTCGCATCCGTTGTCTGGTGTGATAACAATGTGCCACTAAGACTTAAAGGTAAGTTTTACAGAGTGGTGGTTCGACCGATCGACTATGTTGTATGGGTCGGAGTGCTGACCCATCAAGAACTCTTATGTCCAGAAGATGAAAGTAGCGAAAATGGGGATGATGAGATGGATGTATGGACATACTAAGAGATATATGATTAGGAATGAGGATATTCGGTACAAGATAGGAATGCTTTCTCTGGGGGACAAAATGCAAAAAGCAAAGTTGAGGTAGTTCGGGCAGGTGAAGAGTAGATGCATATATGCCCCATTGAGCAGGTGTAAGAGTTTGGAAATGGTGGGACTAACGAGGCTAATGTGTTGTAACGACTCGACCGGTCGTTTTGATTTATAGAACCCCGTGCTCCTAAATAAGACTTCCTGTACTTGATTTTGTTGGTTTATGACTTGCGGGGATGGTTGGTTCGGGATTTGGAAGAGTTTGGGTTGGAATTGGAACACTTAGTTCCTTAAGGTTGGCCTTCAAGGCCAAGCTTGACTTCGGTCAACATTTTTAGTAAACGACCTCGGAATCAGGATTTGAAGGTTCCAATAGGTTCGTATCATGATTTCGGACTTGGGCGTATGTTCAGAACGGGTTTTGGATGACCTGGGGACGTTTCGGCGCCAAATAGTGAAATAAGATTCTTGAAGTTCTATAATTGAGGTTTGGAAGATGTTTTGAGGATATCGAGGTCCAAACGGAATTCCGAGACCAGGAATAGTTCTATAGTGTCATTTATGACTTACTCGTGAAATTTGGTGTCGTTCTAAGTAGTATAAGTACGTTTCGGCGTGTTAGAAGTAAATTCAAGAACTTAAAGTTCATAAGCTGAGTTTAGTTGGTTTTAGGGTATGATTCTTAGATTTAATGTTGTTTCGGGCGTTCCATAGGTTTGAGCGAGTCTGTTTTATGATTTAGAACTTGTTGGTATATTCAAACGGGGCCTCGAGGGCCCCGGATGTCATTCAAATGTCAGGCGAGTCCTAGCTCAAAAAGATCTGCTAGTGCACCAGATCTAGTGCGACTGCACCTGCGATTGGCCAGCCGTAGGTGTGAGACCGCAGATGCGGTCGAAGCCTTGCAGATGTGGCCATCGAAGGGGTGCTCAGGATTCGCAGATGCGGACCTTTCTTCGTAGAAGCGGAGCTGCAGGTGCGGGGGCCCTTGCACAGGTGCTATCCATGCCAGCCCCTCCCCTTTCCGCATATGTGGACCGCAGGTGCGGTCCACTCGCCATAGGTACTGGAGGCAGTGAGGTCGTTTTAAATTGAGACTTAGGCACATTTGAGGGCATTTATCACAACCTTGGGTGATTTAGGAGCTCCCAAAGCAGAGATTTCGACTTAGCACCTTGAGTTAATCTATTTCCTACTTAATGTGAGTTTATTACTTAGTTTTTTAGTAGATTAACACACAAAGATTAGTGAAAATTATGAGTTTAGGGTAAAAATCTAGGGTTTTGATAAAAATAGGATTTAATCACGAAATTTGTTATGGAATCTAGTAAAAATCATATATTATTGATCCTTAGGTTATGGGAAACAACTTTCTTTAAGAATTTCCGAAATTCGAGCATGTGGGCCCAGGGGTGAATTTTAGAAATCTTACAAATTGGCTTGATAATCACTTAAATGGTGGAATTATGAACTTTTGAGCATAGATTGACTAGTTTATATAATGTTTGGTTAGTTTCGAGTTGTAGGGCGTCAAATTTGGAGGTTTAAGCGCATTCTTGAATCAGGAAGTAGGCTTGATACGAGGTAAGTCTCCTTTCTAACCTTGTAAGAGGGAATTGTCCCCATAGGTAAAATAATTTATTATGTGCTACTATTTGTGGGGGCTACGTACGCACGAGGTCACGAGGGTCCGTGCATAGCTACTATTGTACTTAAGTCCAGGTAGTATAGGACCTGAAAGCATGCTATAGTTGGATTATTTGTAGCTTTATTAACACTTTAAATTTCTTAAGTCACATCAAATTTGTAAATGAATTTCTAAATAAGTGAGACTTCATTTTCTTTTCTGAATCGTGATAACGGAATCGACTTTCCCTCGGATAAGTGTTTCCTGACAAAGTATGGAGTGACTGTTTGAATGTGTGTATCTATGAGTACCTGCATCGCATGTATGATTCATGAGCGGGGCAACTCTATTATCTATAAATTTACAGTGTCGCACGTATGATTCGCGAGCACGGTAATATATGCATCTATGGTTCGTGCCGTTCGACCCTTCGGCAGTGCACATTTACTTTCTGTTGGATCGGGTCGTACGTCTTCGGCATATTATGTGCATGCTAATTGTTTGGTATCTTCCTGTGATTGCTAAACCGTTAAAAAGGCCCTGAAGAATAAAGTAGCAATCTGTTTAATAGAAATGGACACATAAAAATACTAGTGAAAAGAATTGTCATTTCTTGTTACTGTTATTTTCTTTGATATTCATGCTTAGCCTTATATTGGGATAAATTGTTTTGGCCTAGTAAGTGTCAAGTCGACCTCTCGTCACTACTTCTTCGAGATTAGACTGGATACTTACTAGGTACATGATGTTTATGTACTCATGCTACGCTTCTGTACTTAATTGTACAGGTTCCGAGGCAAGTGCATCTGGTTATCAGTCCGGAGCACGTTCCTGACTTCACGAGATCAGAGATTCCACAGTGAGCTTCTTCTCTTGATGTTGTTAAGCAGCACGTTGGAGTGTTTCCCTTTTGTCATTCTGTCTATACTGCTATGACCCAAAATCCATAAGGTCGTGATGGCGCCGGACATCATTGTCAGGCAACCGAATCATTAATTAATCGAAATAAATTCATGTTTAATCATTTATGAAGAAGCATTTCCTTTCACTTTATTACATATTAACTAAATAAAAATCTGTTAAGTAAAAAAATAGTTTAAATATTACACTTTAACAATATATCTCAACACACCCAAGAACCCGGTGTCACAAGTACATGAGCTATTTCTAAGAATTTATACAATCATCACTAAGCCTGTCCGAAATACAAATTGGACTAGGAAATTTTTAAAAAATGAAAACAAATATAGAACGAGGGAGACTCTTTCAGCTGTGGATCGCCTCCTGATGGTCCAGCTCGCCTAAGTCTCTGAATCCTCCACATTGCTATGAAAGTACCTGTGCAATAAAATGCACAACAAGTGTAGCATGAGTACAAAAACAACGTGTACTCAGTAAGTCGCCCTCCTAACCTCAGAGAGGTAGTGACGAGAGGTCAAATTAGACACTCACTAAGGGCCAGCAAATTAATTAAAAGCATAAGGTGAACACGGTAGTCATGTAAAGGTAGCAAAGCAGCGATACATATAAGGCACTGAAATCCAAGTAAATACTGGGAATAAACAGACAGTTACCACTTCCTCAATATTTTCCAAAATATCTTAAATAAACAATTTCCTCTTTGTTTTCCACCAATTATGATAAATCAACAGCTACTTCTTTGTTTTCCCCAAATATCTTATCACTTAAAAAATCATGAAAAACATTAACAATTTAGCATGCGCATACGGGATAAGGACAACCGGCCTGAGCCGTCACAATAATCAACTCTGTGCACGGCCCGTACCAAAAGTGCACCTCTCAATAAAATACTCATGTCTATGCACTGCCGAGGATCGCACGGCCCGTACCAAAAGTGCACCTCTCAATAAAATACTCATGTCTATGCACTGCCGAGGATCGAACGACCCGTACCAAAAGTGCATCCCTCAATATAATAATCATCTTTATGCACTGCCGAGGATCGAACGGCCCGTCCCATAAGTGACCTCTCAATATAATAATCATGTCTATGCACTGCCGAGGATTGAACGACCCATACCAAAAGTGCATTTTAAATCCGATGTGGCGTACGGCCCGCTCCCATGAGAGTGTGGGAAATAACACTCCGCTCGCAGAATGTAAATTGCGAAGCGGTCACATGCACTCATGCACTATCAACAGTCCACCCCGACTACGTCGAGAAAACAAATACTCAAGTAAATGACAGATTGCTCTTTTGAAAACCACAAAATAGTATTTGAACCCTTTTATTTCGAAATTCACTTGCCAAGTCTTCTTATAATGTTTAATAACATAACCTTATCCGGAAACACAATTGCCCGCGAAGAAAATCAATTCTCTTTTTAGATGCTTAAGAAAATAAATTCTAATCTTCTTTAGTCATCCAATTACAATTTCAACTATATTAGCAGTTTAATATTAGAGACAAGGTCACAGGTACAACAGGTAAGGCATGCTAGTGGGTCCTAGGCTACCCGGACATGGCATAATAGTAGCTACGTGCGGACTCCCGTCACCTCGTGCGTACGTAGCCCCCGCAAATAGTAACACAAACTTAATTAGTTCACCTAGGGAGACAATTCCCCCTCACAAATTTAGAAAGGAGACTTACCTTGCTCCGAAGTTCCAATACCGGCTTCCAAGCCCTTCCGACGACTCCAACGGATGCACAACGCCCCAAAACTATCCAAACAACGACAAACCAATGAAAATATATTCCAGTACTTGCAACAATTCCAAATTATATAATTTCCCAACTCCGCTCAGTGAAATGACCAAAATGCCCTCGGGCCCACGTGCCCGAAATCCAAAATTTCTCAAAGATAAATTCTACCCATAGCCTCACTAACTCAAATATACAATTTACTCAAATATTCATGCTCAATTCGTGGCTAAAAACCAAATTTTCATTTTCTAGGTTTCTTCAATGTTTCCCAAATTCATACCAATTTCCATGCCTAATCCATGCATATAATCTTGTATTAACTTAGAGGCATGAAGGAGTTACGTACCTTGACATTGCATGAAGGAATCCTCTCCTTAAAGGTCCTCAACATAGCCCATAGCATATGAAAATAGATGGAGAAATGACCAAATTCTCGCTTAAAAACAATCTGCTCAGGCCCATGTTCCGCACCTGCGGTCCCCTTATCGCATCTGCGCTTCCACAGGTGCGCCCAAATCTCCCGCACCTGTGGCCTCCTTGGCTCCAGCCCAAATTCGCACTTGCGGCGCCCTAAGCCGCACCTGCGGCCAAATCCTTGCAGGTGTGGTTACACCAGATGACAGCAACCTTCAGCTTTCTTCAACTTCAATTATTGATCTGTTAACCACCCGGAATCCACCCGAGGCTCCGGGGACCCTGTCCAATTATACCAACCTGTTCCAAAACATAATGCGGACTTGCTCAAGTCCTCAAATCACATTAAACAACATCGAAACCACGAATCGCACCCAAATCCCAACTTTATGAATTTAGAAATTTCCAACTTCTACATCTGATGCCGAAACCTATCAAATCACGTCCGATTGACCCCAAATTGTGCACACAAGTCATATTCGACATTACGGACCTGCTCCAACTTCTGGAATCTCATTCCGACCTCGATATTAAAACTTCCACTTCCGGTCGGATTTCTCAAAAACTTTCAAATTTCTACCTTTAGCCAAATGACTCCAAAATGACCTACGGACATCCAAATTGACTTCCGATCGTGCTCCCAACTCCAGAATCACCATACAAAGCTATTCCCAAACTCGGAATCCCAAACGGACATCAACAACACTGAAATGCACTTCAAGCCCAAATCTATGAAATTCTTCTAAAATGCTAACTTCCATAATATACGCCGAAATGCTCTCGGGTTATCCAAAACCCGATCCGGACATACGTCCAAGTCCGAAATCATCATACGAACCTGCTGAAACCTTCAAATCCTGATTCGGAGGTCCTTTAGTCAAAATTCCAATCTTAGTTGATTCTTCTAACTTAAGGCTTCTGAAATGAGAATTTCTTTCCAAATCAACTCTAAACTTCCTGAAATTCAATTCCGACCATACCTACAAGTCATAATACCTGAAATGGATCTGCTCACGACTTCAAACTACTGAAGGACGCGCTAGAGCTCAAAACGACCGGTCGGGTCGTTACATTCTCCCCCACTTAAACAGACGTTCGTCCTCGAACGTGCTAAGAACTGCTATGGAGTTATCTGAAATCACTGTTTAACACCTTGAGCACCTGCCCGTGCTACCACAACCCAGTTGAGTACATTAACTTGATCAAATCTGAAGATTCCTTCTTTTATCCATATAATGAGCTCAGAACCTAGTTCCAACACTTGAAATTTTTCTGCCAGGCCTACTTCCTTCATATAATCACCGTATCAACTACCACACGAGGCACCAGAACACAACTGCGTACCTTTTGCTGAATCGGCACCATACACCGCATAATCTATCATCTGACCACAATGACACTCCCTGAACCTTAATATCCAAACTTTCACGAATTTGGTGCTCCTGATGCCCCTCATAACAAATATACATACATCCTGCTATAATGCTGACGATACCACCACAACGGAGGAAATGTGCAGAAATTCATACCCAACTGCAGAGTAAACAAATACTTGAATACCTCATCTTGACTAGAATCATCACTTCATTATGAACCTGAATAATGGTATTGTTCTTTAATATACACTTCACATAACCTTATCGCACTGATCCCTGATCCGATAATCTCGTCTCACCAAGTATGAACTGTTCAGACAACAAATCGCCCCAAACATGACCAACAGCTTCACATGATACCACATCACGCCAATAGGCCACAACTCGAACATAATAAATAAGAAATGACTTAGGAAGGGACTACTCAACTCACGCAACTAATATGAAATTTTCTCAGAAAATAGGAAGTAAAACACAAGGAAATAAATATAGGAACTTGACTCATCATCACACTGTTGCGGCGTGTAGCCTGATCCTGATAATATAACCTTGGCGGTGTGCCACCTGATCCAAATATCATGCCCGTGGCTGCGTGCCACCCGATCCAAATAACATAACCGTGGCGGCGTGCCACCTGATCCAAATAACATAAAATTCACATAAGGAAATATACACGGAGCTGAAGTGCTCACTATTACCAAATTTTTGAATATCGATCATAAGCACGCTAAGTGCATAATACCATCCTGGGGAGACTGATAAAGCCATATGCTTACAAAACCCAAGCACAACTGAGGTGCGATATATATATATATATATATATATATATATATACTCTGGATCTCAAG
>ML399152.1:0-60075 GCA_005239525.1 Nicotiana knightiana | reverse complement strand
CCTAACGCCAGGGGGGGCCTGGCGTTAGCCAGGCGTTAGAGCCCTAATGCCAGGGGCTGCCTGCCCTTACCCAGGTGTTTGGGCTGAAACGCTAGGGTCCCTGGACGGCCAGAAATCGAGTTTTGACGGGTTTTAAGTGTTTCCAAGTTAGAATAGAAGTCTTTGACACGTTTAGGGTTCATCCTAAACATATAAATGGACCCAAAAACATCACATTGAGGGACTTTTGACAGGGGGAGGACATAAGTNGATTGCATATAAGATTGGGTAGAGCAAGATCTTAACCCTTCAGGGGAGCGGATTTGCGGTTAGGATAGGAATATACCTAATCGCCTTGCTTGGTTATTATACGGGAATTATTAATGCGTTCTTGTTAATCCTGATTCCATAGGAATATAGGCGTTAGGTTAGCTTGAATAGGCGAGTTGTACTTCGGGAGAAGGCTACGAGCAATATTAACCTCGTCAATAAATAAACCTGATTAGAAGATTTAGGTCAAAAACTCAACGTGATTGTTTAAGAACCCATAACTCTAGAATATCAATTTACATTGAATTCGTCTTTAAGTTAGTAGTCTCTTTAATCTCTTAATTTACTATTTTAGATTAATTCTAGTTAGATATTTCTTTGAGTTTAGTTTAGTGGATAGTTAATCACAAGTCCCTGTGGGTACGATATCTGGACTTAAAATCCTATATTACTTGTCGACCACGTACACTTGCGTGTGCATTGGGAAATCAACCAACATATTCTCATAGGGTTGTATCATGTTGGTTGCAAACTACCCACAAGTATACATAGTCCACAAATTGTAATTTAATTGAAACTCGGATGTCGTATCGTTGTCCAAACAAACTAAAATCTATTATCCGTTTAAGGTTATCAAAGTGCGGTGGTTGTTACATTACCTTTGCTGAATTTGAATAAGTAATTAACTAGGGTAGCAATGCAAATATATACGATTGCAATTTAACCAATTGAGTTTTAGATTTCAGGGATGTTGTCAGTCTATTTATCCTATTGAGTCCATAATTACATTCGTTAATCCGAATTATTTATAATCATTAGTTGATTAAATCAATTATATTAATAGCATGGTCTCACAGTACTATCCACCTATCCAAGATGTATGAATCCTATATCCTTTTGGTATTGAAACTATCATGAACTACAATATAGCACGGTATTCAACTGAACAAATTTTTAGATTATTCCTATCCTAACTGCGAAATTTTTTCTCGAGACACGGGTTTAGGTACATTCATTCTTTAATTCTACTCTAATCTAAATAAGATTTTCCCAAACATAGCATTGATAGTAGATAAATTGATGGCCATACAATTCACAAATTAAACCTAGTTAAAAAATAACTAATAATGATAATTCATATTAATACAGTAATAATAAAAAAAACGTCAATATTCATATCAACCATATCCTAAACTAAAGTACTTAGCCACTTATAGTGTGATTCTCAAAATAATAGTTAAAAATCTTAAACGAACAAGAAAGAAAGGAAAAAATAGTTGAACCCGTTGCCGAATCCATTATCTCCTTCTCTTTGCACCTTTCTTACCTTAAATGATGTGTAAGGATGTTTTATGGGGTATTTATAGAGGGGCAGATTCACCCCTTTCCAATGGGGTGGCATGACACTTGTTAATATGATAAAATTTTTATATGTCTATATTGAAATTTTCTTAAATTAGGTTAAATATTTAATCCTACCATCCGCAATCGTAAATTAGACAAAAGTGTCTTGACTGGTAGACCTTTTTGAAATCTTTTCTCGTGTGTAAAATTCAAGGTGGAAATTATCTTGAACCTTGTCTGACTTTCTCTTTTCGTGTTCTTTTTATTTCTTTTTTGTCCCGGTCATTTTCCTTTTCGACTACCTTCCAATTTTCTATTTACCATTTCATTATTTTTGTATTTTTGTTCTTTATTCTATTTTTTATATGTGGTCTCTAACAAGAACACTCAAAAGAGAGATTTCGAAATTATAAAATTCTATAAAATAAATAGTCCTCTTAATCTCAAATTTATGAGTTTTCTTCTTTCATATCCGAAAATTTTTAGTCTTTCTGGGAATTTAAATTGAGATCAAATTTTTTTTCATATTTTTTTATTATACCATAGAAATTTTTGTTATTCTGTGGTTATTAAATATAATTTAAATCACTTTACTATTAAACTATGACAAAAATTTCGTGACCATTGCTCAAACAATATGAGATTTATGATTTTTATTTTTGAGAACTTGTAGTTTATTTAATTATATACTTATGAGATATAATTTCTCTATTGAAGATATTTTAAAAAAAATTTCTTATTCTGATGGTGATTCCCTTATTGAAGATGTTATCTTACTTTTGTAAATTTATTTTTAATATACAAAAAAAAGGATGTAATTTTCTAGTGAAAATGTTGATTTTACTTGTGTTGTTATAATAAAGGTATGATTCTTATTTAAAATGCTAATTACGTATATTTTTAAATATTTGAGAAGTAATTTTTGTATTTTCAAATTAAAAATACCTATTAAGTTGACCCGAATAAACTCAAAATCGAATAAACATTTCTAACAAATTTTATATTAGTCATTACAAGGTATATATTAAAAGAAAAGAAATTATGACACCCGCTACCTTCAAATACTAGATCCGCCTCTGTATTTATATGACCTAGAGTGGTTACTAGGCCTCCCATTAAAATCCAAGTTCGGACAGGATAAATGCCAAAGGAGCGAACTAGCTCCTGTGTTTTTCTTCTTTTCTCGTGCAGATTTGCGTGACGGGACTGAAGTTACTGTTTTGTGTGACTCCTGGAGATCCTGGCTCGTCTGCATCTTGCGCGACGTGAGATTGGTAGATGAGCTAGATTCAGTTACTTTTCTTGTGTATTCACTTTCTGTTTGCGCCAAATCATCCTCTTTTCATTCTCTTTCATCCAAGTACGTTGCTACACATAAGACACACGTAATGACCATAAATCACTCCAATAATCATGTAATCTTAATCAAATCACATAGTACATGGGACAAAACATCCATTGCTATCGACCGACCTCGAGACCCTCGAGACTATCGAACTCGAGGCCCCCAGCCCTTTGACAACACTGATTTTGCTATCATTTCTCCTTACTTACGCTTATCATTTCTTGATTATTTACTAATATTGAGATAAATCACATATATTTAGAACCACAAATCAAATATAATTGTTAACACCATTTTCGAGGTAAACAGTTTGGCGCCCACCGTGGGTCTAGAGATAATAGTGATTATTTTGGTGCTAGTTTTCTGATAACACAAGTTATTCTTCACACTTTTTCTTGTCCAAAAATTCTTTGATTTTAGGTTAAAATATGTCTAACTCAGTAAACGCACCTGTAAACGACTGTCTTGGTTTCCATGGGGACCACAGTGCAATGGCTCCAAGGGCGTGCGTGTCACCGCTAAACCCTGGGGTAGCACCAACACAAAACCCTGTCGATGTAGGTTCACATATTGCTTTGCACATCGATTTGGGTATTGATATTGAAGGAAGTGTACGCAGAGGGAATCAACGTGACGCGGAAGGGACACAAGCTCGAGAAGAAAGAGAAGTTAGTCTACAAGTAATCTTTGAAATGTTTTGAAGCACAACAACTTGCTATCGCCCATTGCAGAGTCAGCAAAAGACTCCGAACACAGCAGGACTGGAAATAGCTTCCCGAGTTGAGCCTACGCCAGAAAGATCGAGCAATAATGGGTCAGGAACTGACCCCACCATCGTGAGGATGCTCGAGGAACTAACTAAAAGGGTCGGGTCGGGAGAAAACAAGATAGAGGATAACGACAAGAAAGTAGAAACTTACAACTCGAGAGTCGACCAGATCCCAGGAGCACCCCTGATTTTGAAGGGAGTGGATTCGAGGAAGTTCATACAGAAGCTATTCCCACCAAGTGCGTCTCCGAAGCCCATTTCGAACAAGTTCAGGATGCCCGATATCCCCAAATACAACGGGACCACATATACCATTGAGCATATTACCACACATACTTGTGGTATAAAAGGAAATGATTTCAAGGACGACGATATCAAGTCTATCTTGTTGAAGAAATTTGGAGAAACCTTATCAAAGGGGGCCATGATGTGGTATCATAACCTACCCCCGAACTCAATAGATTCATTTTCCATGTTAGAAAACTCATTTGTGAAGGCACATGCTAGTGCCATAAAAGTTTCTAAGGAAGTCCAATGTGTTCAAAATAATAAAAAGAGAGAACGAGATGCTAAGGGAGTTTGTATCCCATTTCCAGATGGAGCGAATGGAATTACCACCGGTCTCCGATGACTGGGTAGTGCAAGCCTTCACTCAGGGCTTGAATGAGCAAGCTCGATAGCTTCGGAACAGCTGGAGAAATATTTGCTCGAGTATCCCACCGTAACATGGGCGGATGTGCACAATAGGCATCAACCGAAGATAAGGGTCGAGAACGACCAATTAGGATCCCCTTCGGGCTCAGTATATCCAAGTAGTCTATTAGCGAAAGAATTAAGGAACGTAGAAAGGGAGTCGAGACCGAACAAGGAAAGATACCAACCCTATGTCGAAGACCGAAGAAATGCTTCGAGGTGTAATATACCTCGAAATGATGGAAGGGCAGATCGAGGTCAAAGTTCCCGGGGACTCATGAGCAAAATCGGGTTTGACAGGCATATGGGGCCGTTGGAAGTACCTCGATTGTCAGAGTACAATTTCAAGATCGATGCCTTAGACATCGTATCAGCCATAGGCAAGATTGGAGATACTAGGTGGCCCAAGCCCATGCAATCAGATCCTTCCCAGAGGAATCCCAACTTAATGTGAAAATACCATGGCGCTCACGTTCATAGGACCGAGGATTGCAAACAGCCTCGAGAAGAGGTATCCTGATTGTTCAACGAAGGGCACCTTCGAGAGTTCCTCAACAATCGGGCCAAGATCCACTTTCGAGAAAGAGATGCAAATAGAAAGAACGAACATGAGGAGCCGCATAATGTCATTCATACGATCATCGGAGGAATCGACGTTCTGCAGGGACCCATATTCAAATGAACAAAAGTATCCATCACAAGGAAGAGGCGATCTCGGGACTACATTCTCGAGGGTACACTCACATTCAGCGAGGAAGACATCGAGGCCTTATCTCATCCTCATAACGATGAACTGGTAATCTCTATCCTTTTAAATGAAATTCAAGTTAAACGTGTGCTTGTGGATCCAGGTAGTTCGGCCAATATAATCAGGTCAAGGGTCGTGGAACAGCTCGGGCTGCTCGACCAAATCATGCCCGCATCTCGAGTCCTGAATAGATTCAGTATGGCGAGTGAAACAACGAAGGGGGAAATCATCCTGCCAGTCAACGTGGACGGAACAATACAAGACATCAAGTTTCATGTCATCGAAGGTGGCATAAGATACAATGCCTTACTGGGAAGGCCATGGATACACAACATCAGGGAAGTGCCATAAATTCTTCATCAAATGATGAAGTTCCCAAAAAAGGATGGAGTAAAAATAGTGTATGGAGAACAACATTCAGCTAAGGAGATGTTCACGGAGCAGGACTTGGCAACAATATCAACGTCTTCCACCTCAAAGAATTCAAAAGACAAACAGGTAGCCAAATAGCAATTATAGCTCGTGCCCTCGATTGATCCCGAGGGAAAGGATCCCGAAGAACAGGTGATCGAGGATGAAGAATATTTCCTTTCCCCTCAAGCCTTTGTCACCCCCGGAAAGTCAGATGCAATGAAGTCCACTGTCGAGGAGCTCGAACAGGTGGTATTGGTCAAGCATCTACCGGAATAAAATGTATACCTGTGAACGGGATTAAGACCCGAACTCAGGGAAAGAATCACTCCATTCCTTATTGATACCATTGAATGCTTCGCTTGGTCCCATTTATATATGACAGGGATCCCACTGGAGGTAACCACCCATCGACTAAGTGTCGATCCCAGGTTCAAACCGGTGAAGAAAAAAAAGAGGCCTCAATCCGAGGTAAAGCATACATTCATCAAAGATGAGGTAACTAAGCTTCTTAAAATAGGATCCATTAGGGAGGTAAAATACCTCGAATGGCTAGATAACGTAGTAGTAGTCCCCAAAAAAGAGAATAAACTTAGAATGTGTGTGGATTACAAAGATTTGAACAAAGCATGCCCAAATGACTCCTTACCACTTCCCAACATCGACCGATTGATCGATGCCACAGCTGGACATGAGATCCTTACCTTTCTCGATGCCTACTCCAGGTACAATCAAATTCAAATGAACCCAGAGGACCAGGAAAAGACTTCGTTTATCACGAAGTATGGTACATATTGCTATAGTGTAATGCCCTTCGGGCTAAAAAATGCGGGAGAAACATACCAACGCCTAGTTAATAAGATGTTCAAACATCAAATAGGAAAGTCTATGGAAGTTTACATTGATGACATGTTAGTTAAGTCCCTGCATGCAGAGGACCATTTGGTTCATTTGCGGGTAACGTTCGATATCTAAGAAGATATAACATGAAGCTCAACCCCGAGAAATGCATTTTTGGAGTCGGCTCGGGCAAATTTTTGGGGTTCATCATGTCAAACAGGGGGATCGAGAGTCAACCCCGAAAAAATCAAAGCCATCGAGGAGATCACCATGGTAAACAATGTGACAGCATTACAACGGTTAACCGGGCGGATAGCAACCTTAAGCCGATTTATCTCGAGGTCATCGGATCAGAGTCATCACTTTTTCTCCCTTATCAAGAAGAAAAAAAAAACTTCGAGTGGACTCCGGAATGCCAACACGCCTTGGAAGAATTAAAACGGTATCTCTCGCGTCCACCTTTGCTCCATACCCCGAAGGAGGATGAAACACTATACTTGTATTTGGCCGCGTCCGAAGTTGCTGTAAGTGGCGTGTTGGTTCGACAAGAACAAGCTACACAATTCCCTATTTATTACATAAGTCGGACCTGGGAGATGATGAAACCAGGTATCCACACTTAGAAAAATTAGCTCTTGCATTAGTAAGTGCATCTAGGAAGTTGAAACCATATTTTCAATGTCACCTATATGTGTGTTAACTACATATTCACTTCGAAACATCTTGCATAAGCCCGAATTATCGGGCCGATTGGCCAAATAGGCCACCGAACATGGAGGATACAATATCTAATATCGACCTCGAACAACTTTCAAGTGTCAAATTTTGGCAGACTTCATGGCCGATTTTACGCCTACCCTCATGCTCGAAGTAGAAAAAGAACTCTTGTTAAAAATAGGCATATCATCGAGGGTATGGACCTTCTTCACTGAAGGTGCCTCGAATGTGAAAAGGTCTGAGCTCAGTATAGTTCTAAAACTTCCTACGAGCGGCATAATTAGGCAATCCATAAAAACTTCGAAGTTGACTAACAATGAGGCCGGGTATGAGGCCATGATTGTAGGTCTCGAACTAGCCAAGGGCCTAGGAGCAGAGGTCATCGAGGAAAAATGTGACTCTCTTTTGGTGGTTAACCCAGTAAATGGAAGCTTCAAAGTTCGAGAAGACAAGATGCAAAGATACTTAGAAAAGCTTCAACTGACATTGCAACGCTTCAAAGAGTGGACCCTGGTTCACATACCTCGAGAACAGAATACTGAGGCGGATGCACTAGAATAGTGGGTTATTCTGTTGAATAAGATGACATAGTCCCGGGGACTATCGTAAAACTATCGAAATCGGTGATCGAAGAAGGCTATGCAGAGATAAACTCAACATGTCTAACATGGGATTGGAGAAACAAGTACATCGACTACTTGAAACATGGCAAGCTCCCCACAGACCCAAAAGAATCAAGGGCCCTTCGAGCCAAAGCAGCCCGATTTTCACTCGATGAGAATGGAACATTGTATAGGAGGACCTTCGACGGGCCACTAGCAGTATGCTTGGGACCGGGGGACACCGACTATATGCTATGAGAAATCCACGAAGGAACTTGGGGAAGCCACTCCGGTGCTGATTCTTTAGTTCGAAAGGTAATCAAAGCGGGGTATTATTGGGATAACATGGAAAACGACACTAAGGAGTTCATTCGAAGATGTAACAAATGCCAAAGATTCACACTGATGATACATCAACCTGGTGAACAACTACACTCAGACCTATCCCCGTGGCCATTCATGAAATGGGGGATGAACATCGTCGGCCCCCTACCAATGACCCCGGGTAAAGCTAGATTTATCTTGTTTATGACTGAGTACTTCTCGAAATGGGTAGAAGCGCAGGCCTTTGAGAAGATAAGAGAAAAATAAGTCATCGACTTCATATTGGACCACATCATATGCCGTTTCGGGATCTCCTCCGCGATTACCTGCGATAATGGGAAGCAGTTCATCGACATCAAGGTGACAAAATTCCTCGAGGATCATAAAATCAAAAGGATTCTATCGACGCCTTACCACCCAAGTGCAAATGGTCAAGTCGAGTCCACAAACAAAACTATCATTCAAAACTTTAAGAAGAAGTTAGAGAATGCGAAGGGGAAGTGGAGAGAAGTGCTGACCGAAGTACTATGGGCGTATCGAACAACTTCAAAGTCGAGCATAAAGGAGACCCTGTTCTCTTTGGTATATGGGTCCAAGGCATTGATACCAGTCAAAGTAGGGGAACCAAGCGTCATATTTCAGCATGCCACGGAGGAATCAAACATCGAGGCCATGAATACCAGCCTCGAGTTACTAGATGGAAAATGCGAGGCCGCACTAGTTCGAATGGCCTCTCAAAAATAGAGGATCAAAAGGTACTACAAAAGAAGAACAAACCTCCACTACTTCGTAGTCGGGGACTTAGTTCTAAGGAAAGTCACCCTCAACACTCGAAACCCAAATGAAGGGAAGCTAGGCCCTAGTTGGGAAGGACCGTACCGCGTCCTCGGAGTTGTAGGCAAAGGGTCTTAAAAACTTAGCACCATGGAAAGCGAGCAACTCCCAAACAATTGGAACATATTGATGCTCAAACGTTATTATTGCTAAGGTATAACCTTTTCCATTTTCGTTTATATTTCATACTAACTTGTTGCAGGTGTTCGGTTGAGAGGAATTGAAGCACCCTTCAGCTCGAAGACCTTGGGTTTTAAAGCATGTGTTGCACTCTTTTTCCCTTAGATCGGGTTTTATCCCAAATGGGTTTTACCGGCAAGGTTTTTAACGAGGCATCATCTATATGCTACCTAAGGAAAACTCAACAAGTATTCAAGTCTTATTTTTCATTCAACCTTGAATACTGGGGGGAATCACCCTCGAAGGTTACCTTTTTAAAGAAAACAAGTTATGCCAAAGAGGGCCTCGATAGGAGAATGTTATAATGGACCAAACGGTCAAATGAACCGTGTCCATGTAGAATAGTCAGTCCCCCGAGGGAAAAAACATGTACGCATTATTCAATGAAGTATTCTTATTTATCAAAACACTTTGTGCCTCAAAAGAAGTTTACTGTTTTCACATGAAATGACTCAAGGGCCAAATACTTCCGAACACTCGGAGACTGTCATCGACAATCAACCTATCGAGTCATCAAAAACACGAACTTATAAGACCTCAATGAGGCATACTCAAAATTATAAGACCTCAACGAGGCATAATCAAACTTATAAGACCTCAACGAGGCGTACTCGAACTTATAAAACCTTAAAAAAGGCATACCCGCCGATATTAAGGCCAAGGCTATATATTCAAACTTGTAAGACCCCTAAAAAGGCATACCCTCGATATTAAGGCCGAGGTCATCTCATTCGGGGACTAAAGTCTACGGCCAAATATGAAGACTACGGTCGTATGAAAAGGATACGGCCGAGATGATGAGGCTCGGAGACGTTTGACTTCCGCCATAAAACTAAAGGCCTTCAAATACTTCAAAAAAACCCGGTTAAATCAGACTACCCTCGGCATAAGCAAAGGGGCTTCAATAATATCAGCTCCGAACAATGTAAAGACATCGAGAAATCAGCCTTCGAGAGAACCTCATGAGGTACTTAATTATCATCACACATCGACTTGTAATCGAGGTTCCTATCAATCGAACCGTCAAAAAGTCAGACATATACATAAATTTTTAAAAGTCTTTATCAAAAATGGGGGAAAATTGTAGCCATTTTAGAGTTTGAATTGACCCAATCTAAAAAGACCCTAAGGTCCAATTTGTAAGAGCCTAAGGGCCGATTTGTAAGAGCCTAAAGACCGAAATGCAAGAGCCCAAGGGCCAACCTAAAGATCCTAAGGGACAACTTAAAAAAAAGCCTAAGGGCCAATCTAAAGAGCCTAATGGCTAAATTGAAAAAGCCTAATGGCCGATACCTAAAGAACTTAAAGGCCAAAGAGCTGCTCGAGACCTCACCTAGTTCGAACTCGACAGACCCGAGCTAATGATTAGCTTGAGGATTGGAACCTAAGTGATCACCTATCACCGATCGTTGATCGAACACAAATCCTACGGGTTTTATATTCTAAGTCCAATACATCATACTGATCATCAACAACATCAAAAAGAAAAAAGCAAGGCAGAAATTAACAACAAAGTTGAAACAAAGATTTTGTGCATTTATGATAAGAATACAAAGTATTTCTACAAAACTCCCACATGGATCCCTTACAAAGGAATTAAAGGAGGCCTAATCTATTGATGGGGTCGTCTGCTCGGAGGTAGCACCCACGGGGACTACTACACCCTCGGAAGCTTGACCTTCGGACATCTGACCTTCGAGAGTCTTTCCTCCCTCGAGGGCTTTGACATCACCAACCCCCTCTAGACTAGCCTCTTCCCCGGAAGCCTCCTCACCAACCTCTTCTCCATCATCCTCAACATCAGCTTCGTCATCAGAAGAAAGGAGGAACTTGGCACCAATCTCGTCTGTCTTGGCATGCTCTATCTCCTCGGAGAGATCGAAGCCCTTGGCATGGACCTCTTCTAGGGTTTCCCTCCGGGATCTGCATCAGACAGAGTCATTTCTTCTCTTCTCTCGGCCGGAGGCCCCCCTCAACTCCATTTGAGCATCAGTAGCATAAATGGCTACCATCTTGTCGGCATTGGCTTGTATCTCTTTGGCTTCGGCTCTGGATTCTATGACCACAACCTTCGCCTTCGTAAGGCTAGCCTCCAGTTTGGTTATCTTGCCCGCTAGAACTGAATTGCTCTCTAGAGCGTTACAAAGTTGAATTTCGAGAGCAAACACTTTTGCTAATGCATCATTTTTGGCCGTAGTGAGGACATCCATCTGTGCCTTCTATTCATTGGATTCGGAGTTGAATTGGGCGACATCGCCCCGAAGACTTTCCAGCATCTCTACCTTCTGTTGCAACTGAGTCATTGAAGTGTTAGCCTCCGAAGACGGGAGAAGGAGCCCATATTTTTTCAAAACAGAAGTTACCTGCTTCTCTAGCTTGTCCTCATATATACGTGCTCTGTCCAATTCAGATCGAAGATGCCTAACCTCCCTTTCTTTACTGTCACATAAAAGCTTGAGGGACTTCTCCTCATTCGAGGACCTACGCAACTCGGCCTCAGAACAACACTTCTCAGTCTTAAACTTGTTAAAGGCCTGCAGAAAGGAAATTATGATTAGATCAAGGAGGAAAGTATGGAATTAGAAAGGTTGTGGAACTATTAGATACTTACAAATGAGCAAAGCTGTTGAGCCTCCTCGAAGATCGAGTTTCCATCCGCTGGTTTGGCCATATCGAACCCAGTAAAGTAGCCTTGGAAACGGTCATTTTCACCTGGGACTCCGCCTAATTTGGGCATCTTCAGGTCCCGAGCATCCCTTATAGTATTTTCAGAGAATGATGGAAATAACGGTGCACCTGTTGTCACGGCCTCAGGGAAATCACCTGAGGCGCTTTGCTTGGGCTGAGGTATGTCGAAGCCCACTCCCTCCGGGGTACTTCCCGAAGCCTGAGAGGCAGTTTCCAAGTCAGGTGATGAAGGGCCTTCGTCCCTTCTTTCTTTTGGAATTCCTCCCTCGAAGCTAGGGACCTCAGTTCCGGCAGGTTTAACATCCTGGGAAGGCTTTCTGGTTTGAGTCACCAATGTCGAACCCTCTAACTCATCGTCATCATCGCCCATGGACTGGCGGGCAAGGTCAAGATCCTCGTTGATAACCACATTCTTCTTGCACCTCCGGACATGCTCCGTTTTGCTTTGAGCATCCTTACTCTTCGAGGATCTTTTTCTCTTATTGTTTTTCTTCGGCTTCGAAGCCGAGGGTTCTTCTTCCTTCCCGGGCGGGGGTGTCCTTATCTCAAAAATCTCACCAATACCTGCAACCAAGAAGTTAGATCATATGAAGAAAGCAGTTTTCACTAAGGAAGAAGTTATGTAACACGTACTATGGTGCTTCACCTCTCATTTTCCCTTCGACAAATCGCGCCATTTGTGTCTGTCATATGACAAAGTAACTGCCAATTTGTGAACCTAGTCCACGAGATCGAGGACCGCGATAGGCATCCACGAGACCACTGAGACAAGAGAAAAGGAACAGTTATACGATGTTTAGCAAAATTAATGAAAGGGAAATAAAGCACAACATTCTACTCATGTGTGAAGTTCTATTTCTCGGGGAATGGTAGGAACTCTGAGGGGATGACATTGATGGTCCTTACTCGGATGAATCGGCTCCTCCAGCCTCGAACACTGTTCACTTCGTTACTAGTAAAGAAGGATTTGGTGGACTGGAATTGAAGCTTGAATAGACCTCGAAAGTGCTGAGGTCGATACAATCGAATGAGGTGGCTGAGGGTGAACTCGATCCTAGCCTTTTCGGCACAAAACCTCATCATTAGCACGATCCGCCAGAAGGACGGATGGATCTGAGCCAGGGTAAATTGGTACCTTCGGCAAAACTCGACCACAAGTGGATCGAGGGGACCTAATTTAAAAGGATATGTATATACGGTCAGAAACCCCTCTACGTAGGTCATAACATCCTCTACACGAGAGGGTATTTGCAGAATGACCTCTTCCCGCCATCTGCACTTTCTCTTCACAGCTTCGAGGTGTCTCTCCTAGATTGATCTTATATACCTCGAGGTGTATTCTCGACAGTCAGGGACAATCAGGGGGTTTTTTCTATGGTAAAGTCCTTCTTCAGGAAAAGCTGCTCGGAGTGAGATCATCGCGAACCGAGGGTTTTCCACTGGTCGGACGGGAAATAGAAGTGGAGGTTCCTTTATTCTGAGGAACATATTTAGATGTTTTAGTCATAATTTCTTTAGAAAGGTAAGGATAAGTTGAAAACACCAACGCACCTTTGAACTAATACGATGGAAGAACTGGTGGTGAAAGGGAAGTTATAGAAGAAAATAATTGCTGCAGAATGATAAAGTTCTTAATGAGAAAGGGAAGCGAGTATATATAAGAGAAAATCGATGACTGTTCATTGATATTGATGGCCTACCAATTATGACTTTTAGGGAAGAGAACCGGCGGGACGCTTCAGACATTTCAGCGCTACGTCATAGGAGTGATATCATCATAAAGATTATCGAAGGGTCAAAAATTCAAATCGTTTCTTATCATTTCATAATGAAAAATGCGGGGACTATCTGTATAGGACGAAACCGGAGGAGTCCGATTTCAAGGTCTCTGTTGCACTGAGCCCGAGATCGAAGAATTCGAAGTAAAGTTCGAATTGATCCGGAAACATACACTTCAAGAAGGCACATCAAGGACCCGTCACACCCTACCTCGAGGCAGTGCCAAATTGATGACAGTCAAGAAAAAGTGAGAAATTCCCAAGGACACGTGGTTAGGACGTATAGGATTTGTAAGAAATAGTACAAATCTGTACTAAACCGTTATACATATGTACCAATAGTATTCTTTGTCATAATTAGAGATGTACCATATTAGGGTTTTCCCCTCCTATATAAAGGGGACCCCAATCATTTGTAAAGGGACAATTCCTTGATTGCGGTAGAACATTCCATTCTGCTTTTATCGTTTAATGTGCTCAACATTATTTCTTAGATTTATTGTTCTTCATTCATTGTGCTTCATTTATTGTTCTTAATCCACTGCTATCGACCGACCTCGAGACTATCGAACTCGAGGACCCCATACCTTTGACAACATTGGTTCGACTATCATTTCTCCTTACTTACGCTTATGATTTCTTGATTATTTACTAGTATTGAGATAAATCACATATCTTTAGAACCACAAATCAAGTATAATTGTTAACACCATTTTCGAGGTAAACAAAAGGGAAAATGCGTCCTATGTTTCTTAGCCTAAAGGATCTGTCACGACCCAAAAATCACCGGTCGTGATGGCAATTAACAAACGAAACCAACCAAATAAACTTATAGAAAATTTAGATTAGAATTTATCTGAACTTTTATATGTTTACCCAAGAACTGGTAGTACGAATCATGAGCTTCTAAGACTTAGAATATATAAAACTGGTATGAATAAATACACGTTCTATTTGAAAACTACATGAACAGATTAATAATGTCTAAAACTACCAAGGGCAAGTGGCAACTTCTATGCACAATACACGAACATCTTCAGGGTGAGCCCCCAACTTCTTCAGCAGCTCCGCCCTAATAGTCTACACAGAGTGTGCAGAAGTGCAGTATCAGTACAACCGGCCCCATGTACTGGTAAGTATCTTGACTAACCTCGTCGAAGTAGTGACGCGGCTTTTAGTTAAAAGATGCTCTTTAATAAACACTATAATCTAAACTAGCAATAGAACTATGAGACAAAATAATAGAATAGAGTGCAGAATGCAACTGTACAAAGCAATAAAATAGTACCAGAAAGAATCACAATTCAACAGTTTCCAACATCTTAAACGGCCATTTCCTTAGAACAAAAGCCCATGAACTACAACAATTGCCTCAAAATTTTCATAGTCTGAAAGAAGTACTCAAGACATCAAATCTAGCAGCACGACAACACCCTTCGTGCCTTTATCTTATCCTTACCATATATGGGTAAAACAGTACCAACCATATGATAGAAATGCTGATAATAGAAATGACAAGGAGGGGAATATGCAAGCAGTAATAATAAAAGGGAATGTACAGACGAACATCAGTAACCGACTAAGCAGAGAGTATACAATTAGTTACCAGAATTTGGAAAAAGATTATAATTTCATCTAACAAGCATGATGGATGCGTGAATATGGACATAAAAAATAAGAGGAGGGCAGAGGGGTGCACGTTCTTGATAATGCAACAATAGAGCATGAATGGACAACATGGGAGAAGACTCATGCCTAAGTGCAGCAAAATAGATATGACATGGATGCAATCATAACAGCAGGATGTAAGTATGATGTTTACAAGTTAAACAAATAGAAGGCATAGGCAACAAAACAACGATTTAGATAGAGAATGAGGACAGAACATTGAAAATAAGTCACATAAGAACCACAAATATGACGGTAATAATTAAAGGTAAGACATGAAGATATATACAAGAAAATATTATCATAATGTGATGCATGTCTCTCGTCCTCACTTGCACGGAAACACTCTTCGTGCCATGACCTCACAATGATACAAAAGTATAAATGTATAAATGTAATGGCACGGCATCACCCTTCGTTCTTCTACTCACAAATGACATGGCACGGAATCACCCTTCGTGCTTTTACTCTCAATAATATGGCACCGCATCACCCTTCGTGCTTTTGCTCTCAACAATATGGCACGGCATCTTCGTACTTTACACTATTCCTCACATGATAATGAATATAAAATGGCACGGCAGCACCCTTCGTGCTTTACACTCTTCCTCACATGATAATAAATATAAAATGGAACGACATTACTTCATGCTATACACTCTTCCTCATATGATAATGAATATAAAATGGCACAGCATCACCCTTCATGCTTTACACTCTTCCTCACATGATAATGAATATAAAATGGAACGACATTACCCTTCGTGCTTTACACTCTTCCTCACATGATAATGAATATAAAATGGCACGACATTACCTTTCATGCTTGATACGCTCAAATTACACCTTAAAATAGTGTAAAGAGGTTAATGTCGAATATAATAACCCAACTAGGTTGGGGTCGAATCCTATAGAGAACAATATGTAGCTGATTAGGAATGTAAGAGGATTATCACTTATCGTGCAATGCCAAACACTTAGAATTTGGTTTAGAAAATATTTACACCTAAATGCGAAAATGTAGACTAACCTAGAAAGCAAGTAAAATGATCAATGGCTACAAGTATAGATGCATCGGGAATTACACTCAAGTGACGATCCAGTGTATTTCACGATTTTACAAATATGAGCGAGTTTATGTTAATTAGCCACGAATAATAATTCTTAATTAGCTTCTTCCAAAGACTAACAAGACTTTATAATTGAATTATTCCTAACCCAATTAAGATATTAAACACACCCGGATATGGTTACAAGTAGTTCAATCCTATTCATAGGTAGAATCTAGAAAATGAAGGTTAAAGCCTCAAATTCTTGTTAATTAATCTTTCCCAACTCCAAATTATCTTTTCCAAAATTAATTCGAAGTTAATGGGCGAGTCCTAGGGTTAGCTAATCCATTTGGAAACATTAAATAACAAGAATAATTAAAGAAACAATAACTTACTTCATAAATGATGAAAAATCATTCAATACATAAGCACAACAAGGTATTTAATCCACACTTTAAACATGAATATTTCCATAAACAAGATTGAGTGTTGGAAATAAATACTACACACTTAAATATTCAATACAAAGCAAGGAACTGAAGAAATAAACATAAATGCGTAAGGAATCCTTAACCACAAGCTTCAAATCTTCAAACCCCAAGGGTGTGTGCAAACCCTAGCTTCCAAAACATGTTCTTCTCTAGTGTAGAAGACTGAAAATAAGTCAAGAGATTCTCAAAATATCTGCTAGGTCGAGTATTTGTGTGTTTGGGATTGGGAAAATATGAATTGACAAATCTGCCAAGAACTGATGCCCGTTGACCGCACCTGGGGAAGAATCCTCGCAGGTGCGGCTCTGCAGATGCGGATTTCATGTCCCAGGAGCGGCTATGAGTGGACTTGCTCTTCTCCGGAGATGCCGACCAAAACATCGCACTGGCGGTTCTGCAGATACAGATAACACGTCGCAAGTGCGACTTCAGTGCATTGAGAAATTTCCGCAGATGCGGTCCTTCACTTTGCAGGTGCAATGTCGCATAAGCGACCAATCGTCCGCATGTGCGGAATCACTGAAGGATATTGCCCTTTTTCCAATTTTTTGCTCAATTCTATTTCAATTCAATGCAAGTCACTACATGGCATCATTTTCCTGAAAGTCGAACAATACACACTATAAAAGACCTCATGTTATCATTAAAGGACGCAAAATCTAACGGAAGGAGACTAAAATGAGTGGTAAAATCACCACTCATCAACACCCCCAACTTAAAGCTTTTGCTTGTCCTCAAGCAAATCAAAACCAACACTTCAATGAGGTTCTACCATTTAAAACACAAGTTGTATTGCTATCGCTTACAAATTATTTCTCAAATTAAGCATTACACTTAAGCATTTGGTTGGTACTAATAATTAGGCTCAAGTATGTGCATCTTACCCAAATAACTCCCTCATTTATAAACAACTTGAAGAAGTTCAAGGGAGTTTCAAAATAATCAAGTGACAAGAATAATCCTCAAGAGGTGACTCAAAAGCACTAGTCCACCACATATGCTCAACTCACTCATTTTCGGGTATATAGATTTAACCAATCCATCCTAATTCATGTTCCCTCACAAGCAAGAAAGTCCCAAAATTACCATATTTACAATAACAACACAAGAGACAAATTCACAAGACACTCACTCTCACAAAGAATTTCAAGTGTTACAACATATCATGCCATAAACTTGCCCTTATTTTAATTCGCTACCTATTTTAACAAAATTCGGTTGGAGATCCCATAAAGACTTTTTTAAAGCTTGTAATGTAGGTTTAGGGAAGGGTCGGATAAGCATTTGGGATACAAGTGACTACACCCTCCTTGAACACAACTCACATTTGTCTTTCTTTTTGCACTTTGTTTTTTTCAAACCACATAGCCCTCATTGGCATCTAGTTACCAACATAGAACCACCTTAAATACCTCCCTAATTTTCTTCAAGGATCCATATTTATATACATACATATGTCTTTATATATATATATATATATATATATATATATATTCTTTTGGAGTTTGAATAATTTTACATGAACACTTAGAGTTATATGTTCCTACACTGAATGTACAACCTTACCAATTTCCAACTTGATACCAACACCCCAACTTAGGCTTTTAGCTTCATTCTTAAGATTCAAGTACGGCCGGGTTCAAAAGAGGGAATTATTTCACAAAAGGGTAAAGGTTTGTAATGAGGTGTCCAAAGAAAAGGTTAAAGTCTCAAATAGGGTAAACTAGTGATAATATTTATGCAATGGTAGGCTTGAAAGACTAAAGAGGTTTTTCAAATATCATAAAGAGTGCCTAAGGTCATCTCTCCAACCAAACATAATTAACATTAGCATTGAAAGACAAACCGGGCAAGTTCTATGTGATAAAACTAAACACAAGAATTATTTACACAATCACTAACACATGGCACATGAACTAATCAAGACGGATCAATTTCACTTATTAATAAGAGCATATAGAGCAATATCATGCTAACTAGTGGGCAAGGAGTCACCAAAAGATCCAAAAAGTCACAAAAAAAAATTATTCTCCCCTATGCAACATATTTCTCTTTTTTTTTTTTCAATCTAAAACCAAAATTTAGAGGGATATTCTTAATTCACATTTCACATACAAGAGACTAATTTTTTTTTAGTACCAAATAATCCAAAAGTCTCCACCTAGCAAAACAAGACTAATTCCCTTAAGAAAGTTGTCATGCCATCTATCATCGGGAAAAGTCACCCGGTTCACTTCAAAAATATTCCTTGGGAATGAACCGTAGCATAAGGAAAACCCAAGGAAATACAACCATAGAGATAAAAATAAAAGAATAAAACTACTAAAGAGAATACTAAAATAAAAGCAACTACTACTAAAGAAGAAAAAATCATATATACTAAAGGCTACTAAAGAAAATAAGTAAAGAAAGAAAAATAAAAATAGACTAATCACACCAAGCTCAGCAAGAGCACATGATATGACAAAATAGGCTCGGCAAGGGCACATAATATCCATAAACAACAAAGAAGCCCGACAAGGGAACATACACAAAGTCATAGTATAGATACAATATTCTCCTAAAGCCACCCCCAACTATAAATATTGCAGTGTCTCCACTGCACAATATCAAAAACAAAGAAACATCGTTTGAGGGTCTCCCTGATGTTTGCATCAGACTAGCAGACTGCAGGAGAAAAGGCTAACCAGTTCTGCTGAGAACTCTCTCCATCAACATCCTCATCATCCTCATCATCCTCATCATGAACATCTGACATGAAAGAATACTCCTCACTATCCTCATCATCAACAACAATTATCTTCTTGTTCGGATGCCCCCATTTGAAAACGGCTTTGATGACTCTCCACATTTTGATCATAAACTTGCCCTTCTTCTTGTTTCTCACTTTCTCCTTTTCAAGGTCTGACTGAAGATCCAAATGCGTCTTCGCCAAGTTGCCATAGGCGACCTCGAGTTTGCAAGCAGATGCTCCTACTCTTTCCTGAGATTCTGCCTGTTTATTCTGTGCATCTAAGTAGGTCTTCATGTCATCTCTGGTGAAGTATTCAGGCATAGGCTGGGAGTGTGAGGCTCCACTGGGGAGATATGAGACTAGGTCACGAATGGATGCAAGCTAGGAGTTTAGCATCCCAAATGGTCCCTCAACCTGAGCAGTTTATGAGGATGACCCCTCACCTACAGTAGTTTCCACTTTTCTCTTATTTTTCTTGAGCACACTGCCTTCTCCGGTCACTCTCCATGGGTGAAATGGCTTGTCTGCCGGTATCCAATGATCTCTATCCCATTCATCAACCTGTGCATGCCGGCACAACTCTGTATTCAAAGATGGAAACATCAATGAAGTACTACCTTGAAGCACATACTCTCTCAGCTCCCTCATAATATAGTAACCGATATTCACGGGAATTCCATCAAGAAGACATGCAATGATCAGGGCTCTAGTGTATGATACATCTGAAACATTCCCACAGGGTGATACCCTGTTGTAGAGGATGTAGAGCCATATCGTAGCTTCGGCTGTTAAGTCGATCGACTTCAAACCTCTTCTTTTGTTGGCCCATTTTTCTCTCATTCTTGCAGGATAGAGTTTGGACACAAGCCATGCTGCGTTGGTGCAATTATCTTTTTTCTAGCACTGGCTCGAGTTGGTGGTTAGGAATCCTGAGTACGTCATTAATCTCTTCCAACCCGAACGTCACTGTTTTGCCTCTAATGATGAGTTCTGGGTCGGCGAAGTTTGTACGCTTAGGGTTTCCATGAAACTCATGAACCCACTCCTCATTGACCTTGCATGGAGTCGGAATGAAGCATGGCCATCTGGAGGATTGTGAACGGCCATAGAAATTTTGGAGCAGCTCGGCCAATTTATCCTTGGCGACCCCTTCTCCAGTACTATCTTCCTTATGATAAGATTGTCATAATACCGGCGATGAAAATTAACTGACATGAAGCTTGAGTTATCAAATTGTTCCTCGGCTTCCTCCTCAATTTGATGACTGTCCGGAGCATTTATGTTCATGGTCGGGTCCATTTTAGCTCGAAGTACCTTTAAAAAATCAAGAAAATGTTAATTGGGCAGTAGAATCATGTTAAGAAATTTAAAACACTACAATTAGGCGAATGAATCAAGCCGAATGAGCTCGGGAAGCCCTTGTTGCAAGCTCACTGGAATTGCAGAAAGTTTCCAGTTTCCGCACCTGCGGAGGTGCAGTCGCAGGTGCGGTTGTGCATCTGCGGAAGAAAGTGTGCACCTGCAGAAATTGCACAGTGTACCAGAGGTCGCACCTGCGAAGAAGGACTCGCAGGTGCGAAGCCGCATTTGAGGAAATTTTTTGCCCCTACGGAGTTCGCCCAAGGGTTCGAATGCCCAGAAATTGTTTTGTCTATTTTCAATTGGGGCATGATTTTTAGCAACTAGTCTGTACTCAAGACTTCCAAATTTGTGTAACCCAATGGACCTCTAACTCCATTAACATTGAATTTAACGTACCTAGCTCACAAATTTCTTCCGGACAATTTATCGAACACTTTGCAGGTAGTTTAAAATTCCTTCTTCTTCACATAATTTGTGTAATCAGAATTTCCACAAATTTTGTTTTCATTTTTAGCAGCACACATTATCCTACTCTCAACAAAATTCTTCACCCTAATATTAGCCTAAATTATAAGGGGTCCTGGGAATAGAGGGGAACGACCATGAAAAGCCTGAGAAAAGAAAAGGAACAGAACAGGGGAAGAAGAACAGGAGAAGAAGTTGATGAGAATCAAGAGAACATACCTGTGTAGTCTTCTGTAGGATCGAGCCTTAGCGTGAGAGATGCGAGATGAGAGGAGAAAAAAATATTTTTTCTCTTTAATTTTTGGGGATAAACAGGATGACCTGATGAAATGGGGGTTGGAATTTTACTGAACGAATTTCACATATGCGGAACATTAAGCGCTCATACAGAGTCGCATGTGCGCAAAAATGATCGCGCCTGCAGACTAGCCGCAACTGCTCTTTCTTTTCCGCTACTGTATGGTCGTACCTGAGGCTGACCTGCCCGCAGGTGCGAGAAAGCCTGGGTCTAGCAATTCAAATCTGGACAGCACTGTTTTGGTGCATTGACAGTCTCAAAATCCTCAACTTAGCTCCAAAAAATCTTAGACTTTGCAGATTATTTCCAAATAATATACTAAGCTATTCTAAAAAAAATTTCAAAAATGACCAAAAATTTTGAAAATGATGGGTTGCCTCCCACCAAGCGCCGGATTTAACGTCATGGCACGGCGCAAGTGAACTTTACCACTTTTCTTGCCACTTGGACAATATGAATCGGGAACCTAGCTTGGAATCAAGCATATGACCACGAGCTGTGGGGGGGGGGGGGGGGGGGGGTTGGTAAGTAGATGACCAAGCCAAACATTAAATTCTTCAATTTTCATTTCTTGGCTTTCATGTGAGGAATGCCATTTTGCCTTGTTATCTTCTCAAATTGTAAAATGTATGGCCTTAGTCTTTCCTCCTTGCAATCCTTCGTTGACTCGTGTGGTTCAACTCCCATCTCACCACACAATTCAAATGTTCAAAAATGCGTGGGATGTGACTTCAAGCCTTCAACTTGCACTTTTTTCGGATTTTGATATCCTCTTTTTCCCCCGAACTAGAGTCAATTTCAACAACATTTTCAATCACCCCCACTGACTCTAATTCCATATTTTTCTTGGCATCACTAACGCTCATGGAGTTGGTTGGCATATGTTCAAGTCTTGATTCCTCAAAGTAAATCTCACTTTGTTCCTCGGAATTGGACTCTTCTTGGCTTCCTTCTACACTTTCAAATTGAGAGGCATAATGAGCCTCCATTAATAATTTAATTTGATCCTCCAAAGTGCGGATATGCTCATCATTTTGAGTCACATCATGTTTCAAGTCCTCGAGTGCAAAATTGTGCTTCTCCTCATTTTCAAGAATGGACTCCAACATGAGCATTATCTTCTCATTTTTAGCATTTGAGGGTTCTTCTTTGTTGTGTTCAACTGTCAAGGAGGGATTTTCAATTTCAACCACCAAGGAAGGTTCTTGTCTATCACTCACTTCCGAGGCTTTTTGAACCCTTAAGGCTTCAATCATTTCATCCATTTGTGAGTGCAACCTTTCAAGTGCCAAGTCATTTTGGAGACTATTCTCCAAAAGCTCCTACAAGGCATTTTGCTCTTTATTTCCTCCTTCAAGTAGACACTCTAACATGAGCTGGAACTATCCATTTTGGCCATGCTCAATTTCTTCTACTTCCTCATCCCTAAAACTTTTATCACAAAAAGTAGAATCATAACAGCGGGTGCTTGGGGAAGGGAAGGACAAATAAGCACAATCATCCCAATGTCCATTTTGGCGACCACACTTATCACAAATACTCCACTCATGGGTTTGAGATTGTGCGCACAATCCACCCCCTGGAGAATTTAAACAATTTATCCACGAGTGTGGTCCTCCACAATAAGGACAAGGGTCATCAAAGTATGAACAACTACCATCCGACCAATTTTCATTATGTGATGCCATTTTGTTTTTCAAAAATCAATAAAGTAAACAAGAAATATAGACCAAGGCAAGAAAAATAATTACAAAAATATTCACAAGTTTGGACCAAGCACTTACGCTTATTTCTCAAACAACCTATATTACGCGAAATTGTTCCCCCGCAATGACGCCAAAATTTGATACGCTCAAATTACACCTTAAAATAGTGTAAAGCGGTTGATGTCAAATATAATAACTCAACTAGGTTGATGTCGAATCCCACAGAGAACAATATGTAGGTGATTAGGAATGTAAGAAGATTATCACTTATCGTGCAATGCCAAACACTTAGAATTTGGTTTAGAAAAAATTTATACGTAATGTGAAAATGTAAACTAACCTAGAAAGCAAGTAAAATGATCAATGGCTACAAGTATGGATGCATCAGGAATTACACTCAAGTAACGAACCAGTGTATTTCACGATTTTGCAAATATGAGCGATTTTATGTTAAGCCACGGATAATAATTCTTAATTAGCTTCTTTCGAAGACTAACAAGACTTCCTAATTGAATTATTCCTAACCCAATTAAGATATTAAGCACACTCGGATATGGCTACAAGTAGTTCAATCCTATTCCTAGGTAGAACCTTTAAAATGAGGGTTAAAGCCTCAAGTTCTTGTTAATTAAACTTTCCCAACCCCAAATTATCATTCCCAAAATTAATTCGGAGTCAATGGGCGAATCCTAGGGTTAGCTAATCACGTTGGAAACATTAAAGAACAAGAATAATTAAAGAAACAATAACTCACTTCATAAAAGATAAAAAATCATTCAATACATACGCACAACAAGGTATTTAATCCACACTTTAAACATGAATATTTTCATAAAAAAGATTGAGTGTTGGAAATAAATACTGCACACTTAAATATTCAATACAAAGCAAGGAAATGAAGAAATAAACATAAATGGGTAAGAAATCCTTAACCACAAGCTTCAAATCTTCAAAAGCCAAGTGTGTGGGCAAACCCTAGTTTCCAAAACTTTTTCTTCTCTAGTGTAGAAGTATAAGAATTAGCCAAGAGATTCTCAAATTATTTTCTAGGTCGAGTATTTGTGGGTTTGGGATTGGGAAAATGTGAATTGACAAATCTGCCCAGAACTGATGCTCGTTGACCGCACCTGCGGAAGAATCCTCGCAGGTGCGGCTCCGCCGATGCGAGTTTCACGTCGCAGGTGCGGCTCTGAGTGGACTTTCTCTTATCCGAAGATGCGGACCAAAACACTGTGCTTGCGGTTCCGCAGATGCAGATAACATGTCGCAGGTGCGGCTTCAGTGCATTTGAGCACTTTTAGCAGATGCGGTCCTTCACTTCGCAGGTGCGATGTCGCATAACCAACCAATCGGCCGCAAGTGCGGAATCACTGAAGGATATTTCCCTTTTCCACTCTTTTATTATCAATTCCATTTCAATTCAATGCAAGTCACTTCATGGTATCATTTTCCTGAAAATCGAACAATACACACTATAAAAGACCTCATGTTATCATTAAAGGACGCGAAATCTAATGGAAGGAGACTAAAATGAGTGGTAAAATCACCACTCATCCGCGCTTTACACTCTTCCTCACATGATAATGAATATAAAATGGCACGGCATCACCCTTCGTGCTTTACACTCTTCCTCACATGATAATGAATATAAAATGGTACGACATCACCCTTTGTGTTTTATACTTTTCCTCACATGATAATGAATATAAACAATGGCACGACATCACCCTTTGTGCTTTACTCTCTTCCTCACCAAGCATATAAATATCAATAAAATGGCAAGGCAGGGAGTACATATATATAACATCTAGGAGAGGTTTCTGCGAATATCCCAAACAAAGTTCTCAATCACTAGTTTACAAGCCAATAATGTTTCAATGAAACCCTCAAGGGCCATATAATTCAAGTACTTCCACAAATCCCACAATTTATCAACAACACAAATATGGAATCTAGCATCTAAAAAATATCGGTCATAGCAATGTATTAACGATTATGCATAGAGATGGACGAATTAGACACATCAATGTATCCTAAGAATTTCCATTACATTGATTAAGCTATATTAGGCTAAGTCTTGACTCTAACATTTTACACTACGTTCTTAATATCTAGAAGTCAAGTGAGGCATGAAGCGAGAAGGTTATGAAATTCTACAAGACACAATTATAACATAATCTATCCCCGAGCATGATTAACCATGACAGATACATATACGCTCGTCACCTCACATATATATCACCCCCGCATGTAGCAAATAATGACAAATAGGAGGAAAAATTCACTCCACAAAGTTAGGCAAAACACTTACCTCCAACAAGTCAATTACAATACCGAGTAACCCAAGCGATGGTCCAAAAATGCCATCTCGCGCGTTTAGACTTTTGAGCAGATTGAAACTAACAAAAAAAAAAACTAAAATATATCAAACAATGCTAAAGGAACCAATCCCAATTGAAAAAGGTGGAATCTTTAATCAAAGGCCCAAAATCGGCCAAAAAGTCCAACCCGGGCCCTTACCTTGGAACCCGACAAAACACATAAAATCCGATAACCCATTCAATTATGAGTCAACCCATACTAATTTTATTCAAATACGACTCCGAATCAATGTTCAAAATTAAAAAATTCACTTTATGAAACTTTAGGCAAAAAACCCCAAATTTCACTTTGAAATCATCAATCAGATCCCAAAAACGAATATGGATTCATGAAATATAACCAAAACCAAGTAGAGAACAGTTACCCCAATCCATATAATAAAAATCGCCTCAAAAATCTTCAGAATCCGAGCTTCTCAATTCAAAATATGACCAACTGAACAAATCGTTATTTTATATGTATTTTTTCTACCAGCTATTCTACTTCGATTCTCATGCCAAACAATCCCAAACTCGCTTTTTATGCCTCCAATGGATTCCTTATAAAAGTTTAGTCAAGTTAGGCTTTTGAATCACTCAATTTGACCTTATATTGAAGGAGATATGTTAGTTTCAATAATTGGTAATAGTGCATATTTTTAAATACGAAGTTAGTTGCAATTTCGTAATTAATGTGAAAAATATAGTAACCCAATTCTTAGTAAAATGACCATAAAATCCTCATACGATGTCCAAATTCGACGATTCATTTTTTTTACGGGTCGGTAATTACGATACGGACCTAATGCTTCATTCAATAAATCGAAGTTCATTTGCTTAATATGATATCATTTATGCTTGAAAAATGATGTCGAAACATGAAAAAACGAGCACAACACAACTCAAACCTATCTGAAACTTACTCGAGCCCCTCAGGACCACTTCCAAACCAACAAGTCCCATAACATAACACAGACTTACTCGAGCGCTCAAAATACCGAGTGAAGTGCAGATACTCAAAATGACATGTCGGGTCGTCATATCCTCCACCACTTAAACACACGTTCATCCTCGAACATGCCAGGAGTCTTCCCAAAGCTATTAAACCATGGTGTAACCTCACTAAGCACAACCTCGGGGTGATACTACGTCACCCTGATCCACGTAAGCCCACCAACACAACACCATTAGAGATCCCTTTTTCAACCTTGGTCCTTAACCTTAAACCCCATTTTATCATCCTGAATTTATTACAAGATCCGAATCTAACATCTACATACTGTACAAGTCTGAACCAGTCGCATCAAATCATGACACTCACAGTAGGAACTTCTGACCACCATTACTGCCCCAAAACAAATTCGGTACCGTAACAAACCTCAGATCGATTAGGACCACGTTCAAAACCTCTATACCCTACCGATTATGAAAGAAACACACATAACCGCTTAACCACTCATCGGATCAATAAGCCAAGAAACTCACTTTCACAACCACGGCCATTGTCCAAATCCTCAACAAACTATAGTGTTATTCCTCCAAAAAAATTGCACTACAATAACGCAAATCTCAGGTCTAGAAACCTCATCTCATCCAACACAAGCAACCACACGACCAGTATCAACAATAATCATATGGAACCACACACGACCCGGTTTCGTACACTACCAAGTAATAATTCAGACATGACAGATAACAGTAAGAAAACTAAATAATAAAACTACTAAGCATGTTAAGCAGACATGAAAATTTTAGCATTTTCTATGAACTAGAAATAAGGAGCCACATTTCATCACTGTACCGCTGTGGCGTGCAACCCAATCCCACCATATCAATCCATATAGGGTACCCTTCGAGCTATAATACTCGGACTCACTGATCACATGTGCGTCAACATAAAGCACAACAAAGTGTACAAAATATAATTGTGGGGAAAATCATTAGGAACAAACAATAATGAGAAAGTCAAGCACAACTATGGTGCAATAAAAAAATCAACATCACAAAGGCCACCTCGACCATAATTCCATGAGGCCTAAACTGAATCACAATATGCGTGCGAAGAATCAAGTAACGCTCACAACCCATCATAGCATAAGAGAGAAACATACGACATAAACCAAGGCGCGAATAACATCCACTCCACCCGACGATATACATGTGGCATCAACTGCGCAAGAGAAAGCAAATCCAGCCTGATATAGAATACACACCCTAATTGGGCTCAAAATAATCCCCAAACCAAATTTCGATCATCCTCAAAGATCTAATAAACCCTCCAAAAGTCTATAGCAACCTTTCCATAACACCTACCATTAATCATCCAATCTTCTACACTCCTTCACAACTCGCAATCAAGGAATAGTTCTCCAACAAGAACATTCAGTCTCTGAGCCTCACGAATACTAGAATTTTCATATCCAATCTCAACACCGCTTCTCAATTAGCAGACACATAATTCATACTCCATCATCTCGCGGAGAAACACCCATAAGTCGAAACACAATGTTCCTTCCAATAGGTGAACTCTACTTCAATGGGAATCTCATAGAGCCAACAAGACTTCAAACACCCAAAATTGTCTGAGACATCAAGAACTCGTATCCTTCCCTGTAAAACTAAACTGCAACCTTGTACATGCAACCTTTAGACCCCACACGGTGCGTCAGCTCTAACATGCTAACTCGCAACACTACAAAAGTTTCATAGTCAACTCAGAAACATAAGAAAATTGAACACCTCATCACCCGAGAATCTTTCATTTAACTCAATCCAGGAGAACACCAGCACATGCAATATAGCTTCTATACCTGTAGAAAATATCAACTCCGAACATGGTCATAACCATGATGAATTCTCCAAAACTCAGTAATACATAATCGAGTAATCATAACCAATCGCCTCTAACTCAATCGAGTCATAAAAACTGCCAACCCGAAAGTCACTCAATCCGATATGACCGCCCTGAGGGAACTTTCTAGGAATCGAAAGCCATTTCTTGCATCACTCCAACATTGACATGTAGCACTTCCTTGACAAGGAAACGCCACAGATTCGATTACCATTCGCTACCGTTTTTAAGCCCACCAGCAAACAAATTCAAAAATTCTTAAAGGCTACATAAGACCTGAAACTCTCTAGAACCTTCTCGATAACTACTCATATTACTCTGATCTCCAATACACAACTAATAAGCATCGAGCAACCCGTGCTTTACCAGCATATGCCCATCCAAAGAAATAACCAAGCAATATCTCGGTTCGAAATCTGATACGGTCCACGACCCTCTGATTCGATCAGCATTACCAGACTCCACCACTTAGCTCGAAGACATAGATCACCTCATCGGCACCCCAAAGTACCATATCTTTACAGCATGCCCTGATCCGACATGACTATTTGGATGAATACTTTAAAACTCTTGCAATGCTGATCAAAGAACACCCCAAAGACCCTGCCAATTGTTTACCCATCATTGTAATAGTCAACAACTTCCCCAAATATTTTGAAATGATAATATATACACTCCATCAAATGAAAAGCGCATACGAGACACACGATCCAAACTCATCAGGCAGGAGATGGCCTACTTGTTTTACTCAAATTGACACCTCGCCATGAACTCACTTTAATCATAATGGCCTGGCCACCAGCCAATATTCCCAAATCTTTTCTTACCAACAAGACATATGAACCCGCCTCATACCATAACTGAGCAACTAGAATATTTAACATTGTATCCACTTCTGAGGCTAGACAACAAGTCGTGATGATAATCAAGCATCCATAGTCCGTCATAATCCATTTGCAACATCACGGATCGTCGACACATAAAGAATATTGAGCGCACCCCATCAAATTTGAGCGATTGAGAAGAGTCAAAGTCATATATTTCAAGTGGAAACAAGGTTGCATGATGAGGAAAGAAGAAAGGGAAGTGTTTCCTAAAGTCCCTGTAGCCTCCCGAAGATAGGTATGGACGTCATTATACCGATCCGCAGGATTTTACTAGACACTGGCTCATGACTCGTAGTACGTATGAACCTAGTGCTATGATACAACCTTGTCACGATCCAAAAATCACCGGTCGTGATGGCACCTAACTTGACCCGCTAGGTAAGCCAATTAATAAACGAAACCAACCAAATAAACTTATAGAAAATTTAGATTAGGATTTATCTGAACTTTTATATGTTTACCCAAGAACTGGTAGTATGAATCATGAGCTTCTAAGACTTAGAATATACAAAGCTGGTATGAATAAATACACATTTTGTTTCAAAACTATATGAACAGATTAATAATGTCTAAAACTACCAAGGACAAGGGGCAGCTTCTATGCAGAATACACAAACATCTTCGGGGTCAGCCCCCAACTTCTACAGCAGCTCCGTCCTAATAGTCTGCATAGAGTGTGCAGAAGTGCAGTATCAGTATAACTGACCCCATTTACTGGTAAGTATCTTGACTAACCCCGTTGAAGTAGTGACGAGGCTTTTAGTTAACATATGCTATTTAAGAAAAACTATAATGTAAACTAGCAATAGAACTATGCGTCAAAATAATAAAATAGAGTACCAAATTCAATTGTACAAAACAATAAAATAGTACCAGAAAGAATCACAATTCAACAGTTTCCAACATCTTAACCGACCGTCTCATTAGAACAAAATCCCATGAACCACAACAATTGCCTCAAAATTTTATAGTGTGAAAAAAGTACTCAAGACATCAAATCTTGTGGCACGGCAACACCCTTCGTACATATATCTTGTCCTCACCATATATGCGTAAAATCGTACTAACCAAATGATAGAAATACCGATAATAGAAATGAAAAGGAAGGGAATATGCAAGCAGTAATAATAAACGGGAATGTATAGACGAACATCAGTAACAGACTAAGCATAAAGCATAGAATTAATGACCACAATTATGAAAAAGGTTATAATTTCATCTAACTAGCATGATGGAGGCGTGAAGATGGACATAACAAATAAGAAGATGGGAAAGGGGTGCATGTTCTTGATAATGCAACAATAGAGCATGAATGGACAACATGGGAGAAGACTCATGCCTAAGTGCAGCAAAACAGATATGCAATGGATGCAATCATAACGGCAGGAAGTAAGTATGATGTTTACAAGTAAAACAAATAGAAGGCATAGGCAACACAACAACGATTTAGATAGAGAATGAGGACAGAACATTGACGACAAGTCACATAAGATTCACAAATACAACGATAATAATTTAAGCTAATAAATGAAGATATATACAAGAAAATATTATCATAACATGATGCATGTCTCTCGTCCTCACTTGCACGAAAACACTCTTCGTGCCATGACCTCACAATGATACAAAAGTATAAAATTATAAATGCAATGGCACACCATCACCCTTCGTGCTTCTACTCACAGCTGACATGGCACAACATCATCCTTCGTGCTTTGACTCTCAATAATATGGCACCACATCACCCTTTGTGCTTTAACTCTCAATAACATGTCACGACATCACCCTTCGTGCTTTACACTCTTCCTCACATAATAATGAATATAAAATGACACGGTATCACCTTTCGTGCTTTACACTTTTTCTCACATGATAATGAACATAAACAATGGCACGACATCACCCTTTGTGCTTTACGCTCTTCCTCACCAAGCATATAATTACCAATAAAATGGCAAGGTAAGGGAGTGTGTGTGTGTATATATATATATATATATATATATATATATATATATATATAGGAGAGTGTTATGCGAATATCCCAAACAAAGTTCTCAATCACTTATATAAAAGCCAACAATGTTTCAATGAAACCCTCGGCCATATAATTCAAGTTCTTCCACAAATCCTACAATTTATCAACAACACAAGTATGAAATCTAGCATCTAAAGAATATCGGTCATAACAACGTATTAACTATTATGCATAGAGATGGCTGAATTAGACACATCAATGTATCCTAAGAATTTCCATCATATTGATTAAGCTATATTAGGCTAAGTCTCGACTCTAACATTTTACACTCCGTTCATAATATCTAGAATTCAAGTGAGGCATAAAGCAAGAAGGTTATGAAATTCTACAAGATATAATTATAACATAATCTATCCCCGAGCATGATTAACCATGGCACATACTTATACGCTCTTCACCTCACATATGTATCAACCCTGCATGTAGCGAACAATGACAAATAGGAGGAAAAATTCCTTGAACAAAGTTAGGCAAAGCACTTACCTCGAACAAGTCAATTATAATACCAAGCAATCCAAGTGATGGCCAAAAAATGCTATCTCGCACGTCCCGACCTCTGAACGGCTCGAAACTAACCAAAAACAACTAAAATATATCAAACAATGCTAAAGGAACCAACTCCAATTGAAAAAGTTCGAATCTTTAATCAAAGGCCCAAAATCAACCAAAAAGTCCAACCCGGACCCGTACTTTGGAACCCGACAAAACACACAAAATTCGACAACCCATTAAATTATGAGTCCACCCATACTAATTTCACTCAAATTTGACTCCGAATCAATGTTCAAAACTTAAAAATTCACTTTATGAAACTTTAGGCAAAACCCCCCAAATTTCACTTTGAAATCACTAATCAGATCTCAAAAACGAAGATCGATTCATGAAATATAATCAAAACCGAGTGGATAACACTTTCACCAATACATATGGTGAAAATTGCCCAAATCTGAGTTTGCCAACTCAAAATATGACAAAATGAACAAATCTTATTTTATATTTTTTTTGCCAGCTATTCTGCCTCGTTTCTCATACCAAATAATCTCGAAACTCACTTTTGATTCTTCCAATGGATTACTTATGAAATTCTAGTCAAGTTAGGATCTTGAATCACTCAATTTGACCTTATATTGGATGAGATATGTTAGTTTCAATAATTGGAAATACTGCAAATTATTAAATACGAAATCAGTGGTAATTTCGTAATTAATTTGAAAAAAAATCTGGCAACACAATTCTTAGTAAAATGATCATAAAATCCCCATATGATGTCCAAATTCGATGATTCTTTTTGTTACGGGTCTGTAATTACTATACGGACCTAATGATTCATTCAAAACATAAATTGGAGCTCATTTGTTCAATATGATATCATTTATGCTTGAAAAACGACGTCGAATCATGATAAACGAGCGCAACACAATCCAAACATATGCGAAACTTACCCGATCCCGTCGGGACCACGTCCAAACATACCAACAAGTCCCATAACATAACACAGACTTACTCGAGCCCTCAAAATTCTGAGCGAGCTTTAGATACTCAAAACGACCTGTCAGGTCGTCACATGATCACCTCGCGCAGCATAAATAATACTTCGCAACTCCCTTCGGGTAAGGTTTGCTCATATTATTCAGTGGGCACAACATATCATCTCCTGCTACCCAATTATTATTTTGAAGTTGATTACCTAAAAGCGTTCTAGTTCAATTCTAAATCGTGCCGTATGCATGCTTTACCTATCCCATACCTAAGGTACAGGAGGCTTTGGACCTACTACTTTGGTAGTTCTAGACTTTCCTTAGGCTGCTCAAAATGAGAAAACTAGGCGCGCAATCAAAACAAATAGGACTACCAAAGGCTCAAGTTCACCTCCTCATATAGACAGAAATGCACGCTATCAATTAGACAGATAGTTATAACTTATACTAGCAATGTTCAGATTATTTAAATGGATAGTATTGATAGGCCGATTTGGAGTTAAAGCATGTTAAATTATTCAAGACCTATAGGCATGGTTTCAATGTGATTTTAACCACTCAACAATTAGTGTAAATTCCTATAGGTAGGGTTTCTAGATGACTAGTTTTGACGAAGAGGCTATTTTTAATACATAGTTCTATTAATGTGTCATGCCCCAAAACTGAGGGACGAGACCGGCACCTAACCGGGTGAAGCCGGTCAAGCGGACCTGGATTGCATTTCCTACACAACACGTTTCCCCCGTATATACAATGCACCATATTCCATATGAATAACAACTTAGGATTTAAGCATGGATTTACAGACTTAAATTCATTTCTCTTTTAGCATTTTAACAATTTGATTCCCAAAGCATACACAATACATACATAACTTCCCAATACGAAATACGATTTCCGAATACGAACAGTGACTAGCCAAAATACATACATACACCCACATCATATCTACGAAGCCTCTACGAATACTAGGAATTTATTCAATACTTTGCAGGCAACAAGGCCCTATACTTTACAATACATAATAGACTCAAAAGCGATGGCATGAATTACACACGGCCCCGGGAGGAAGTGGGGCTCACTAGTACTTGCTGAAGGATGAGGAAGAGGCACCACTAACGGCAAACTGAGCTACCTACTATGGACCCACCTACATCCATATAAAAGATGTAGCGCTCCCGACAAAAGGCACGTTAGTACTGTGGAATAGTACTAGCATGTATGAGCAAACTTTACTCAAAGTAAAATCAAGAGATGCACAGATATAAAGCAGTTAAAGGAACAAACACGTAGTGCACAGTGATATAGCAACAAGTACAATTGAGAGCCTTACACATTCTAATTTCAGCACAATCACATTTCAGCTTTATTACATTCTGTTGCGGCGTGCAACCCGATACCACCTTACATTTCTTGTTGTGGCGTGCAACCCAATCCCACCTTACATTTTACACTCCACACTTGTTACCTTTGCACCCTTATTACTTCATTTTGCAGTGTGCAACCTGATCCACCTTACATTTTACACTCCACCCTTATTACTTCGTGTTGCGGCGTGCAACCCGATCCCACCGTACAATATTACACTTCACCCTTATTACATTTCCACCCTTATTACTCCGTGTTGCGGCGTGAAACCCGATCCCACCAGACCATCACATTTCATAGCAAACAATAACAACCCACAATTCAATTACAGGGCTTCATATCATCAAGAGTACAATTTCATAACACCCAAACAATCATGTGTTCACAATAGTATTTATCATCCATTAATTCTACCAAAAAGGTATGTATCAACAAGAATATAAATTTATTACAGCCAACAATCCATATGAAATTAAGCCACAATAAACCTTGCCGATGATGAGTCATATACGATATTTCCATGGTCATTTAGTTCAATTAGATCAATTCACAATTCCCCTTCATCACTTGTTACATAGCCCTTATCATTTAGATAGATTTACACATTTAGGTTTGTCATCATTCTTTCATGCCAACATATGCAAGCATTTAACGAACCTTGCACATGTTAAAGTAATCACATAGAAGTCACCTTTCACAATCTCAATTATCACGATAATCGATTAAGACAAAACAGAGAATGCAATCTCACACCTCAACAAAAGTGGGCAATCAATTCACATATACTCAACAAGAAACTCATACCGAATGTTTGGACACCAACAAGGTTGCTCTATGAAGATTAAAGTTAGCCATACATACCTCGAGTCGTCCCCTTATTTCTATCACAATTCACCGGACCGTCTAGCACCATCAATCTATTCCACAATGTGAAATATTTCACTTAGAATTAGGAATCTTGTATTCAATTGAGCATTTTATTAAACACTATGTTACCCTTTAGACTACTAACCCCCTTTTGAGAATAATTACCCAAACTTGTTCTTCCCTTTACTAGATTATGTGATTTAATTCAAATGCATGCAAGATTTCACTCTTTATTTTCAGGACACAAACTATGTGTGTTTTATTCTTACACAAAATCCGGAAAATTGGGGAAATAGGGTGAAGACTTGCCTCTTTGAGTGAAGAAGCTGACAATAACTTGACAATTTCTGGGCTTGAGTGATTTTGAAAAATCAAATTGGATGATGTTGAAACCTTCTCTCTCAAGAACTCTCTTTTTATATCTATATTTTTGGTCAGAATTTCGTTAAAATGAAGGGAAGGGGTGTTTTTTAAAACAGGGGGTCGGGTTTAAAATTTAGAAAATAGGAGCCCGACACAGGAATGTGGTCAGGAATGCGATCACATTCCTGCTATGCGGTCCGCATTCCTGACGCATAGTTGGCCTTCAACTGGGCCAAAAATAGGAACCACACTGCCCAGGTATGTGACCACTACGCGGTCTGCATACTTGTTATGCGATCACATAGTGCGTCGCATAACCCCCCCTCGCAAAAACCATGGGGCAAGAATGCGACAACTTTGCGGTCCACATACCCAAAATGCGTTTGCATTCTGGGCCGCATAGTTGTCCTCAACGTACAGGCTACTGTCCAGGTACGCGACAACTATGCGGTCCGCATACCTGTTATGCGATTGAATAGTGCGTCGCATAACGCACAATTCCTGGAAAATTTAATCTTTCAAGTTCTGGGATACTTGTTACTCAAAACAGGACCGTTTTAAGAATTTCTATAGTTATATCAGCACAGGGACCTATTCGGGCATTATCTTAGACATAGAAATTTTACGTGTCTTTACATCCTCCCCCACTTAAAATCATTCGTCCTCGGATGAGGATCCGGAAATCATTTGGTTTTGAAAAACAATATGCCAACCCCCAAATTTTGTTTTTCTAACTCCGATATTTTCTAAAAATTTCGCCAGAGTTTCCTGTGTAATTAGGCCTATCTACCTGGCAGAGAGCCCCCGAAACACATGTTTCTTAACCCATTCCACACATAACTAGTTATTTCATGGCCTTGCACATAATTTGGTCACCTCGACAAGTCCCATCTAATTCAATTACTTCAACATGCCATATGCACTTCAATTAATCATTACCACTCTACTCTTCGAATAACCATTACTAATCTACACTTCAATTAATCATCTAACCATCACATGAGTTTTACATAATTTCATTTACTCCAAGGGGTTGCACATTACTCAGATAATCATAACATACAAAATTATGGCACAACTTGAGAAGTTACAACAGTAGAGCAATTAGGGGAAAATGGGGTGTTTTTGCACAAAACTGAACATAACATATAATTTGCTTAGAGATGACAGTTCGCACGATCACTACTAGACTTATTCAAACAAATGGGGATATTTTTCTTTCATTTCATTTTCCTCTTCCCACGTGGCTTCCTCAACGTGCTGACTTCGCCACAACACTTTAACTGAAGCAGCTTCTTTGTTCCTCAATCTACGGACTTGTCTATCAAGAATAGCAACCAGAACCTCTTCATACGATAATTCTTCATTAACCTCAGTAGTCTCAACTGGCACGATGATTGATGGATCTCCAACCACTTTCTTCAACATAGACATATGGAACACCGGGTGCACTAATGACATCTCAGGGGGCAATTCCAGCCTATAAGCCACCTTTCCTATCCTTTGAGCAATCTTATATGGCTCGACATATCTTGTGTTCAATTTTCCTTTCTTCCCAAACCGCATTACTCCCTTCATGGGAGACACCTTCATAATACCCAATCATCTACATGGAATTCCAATTCTCTACGGAGAACGTCCGCATAGGATTTCTGACGACTATGAGCAGTTTTCATCCTCTCCTGAATGACTCTAACTTTTTCCATAGCTTGGTGCACAAGGTCTGGTCCAAACAATTATGCCTCAGCAACCTCAAACTATCCGATCGGAGATCTACATCTCCTTCCGTACAATGCCTCAAATGGGGCCATCTGAATACTAGCATGGAAACTGTTATTATAAGCAAATTCTATAAGCGGTAAATGACCATCCCAGCTACCCTTGAAATCTAATACACAAGCCCGCAACATATCTTCAAGCATCTGAATAGTCCGCTCTGCCTGCCCATCAGTTTGTGGATGGAATGCTGTGCTGAGATTTACCTGAGTACCCAAACCTTGCTGAAATTTCTTCTAAAAGTTAGCTGTGAATTGGGCCCCTCGATCCGAGATAATAGATACTTGAGTGCAATGGAGCCTGACTATTTCTTCAATATACAACTGAGCGTACTGTTCTGTAGTATCGGTGGACTTGACTGGCAAGAAATGCGCCGACTTCGTGAGTCGATCCACAATCACCCAAATCGAGTCGAACCTACGTGGAGTTCGAGGTAACCCCACCACAAAGTCCATATTGGTCATCTCCTATTTCTACATCGGTATTTTCATAAACTGCGTCAATTCACCGGGCCTCTGATGCTCGGCCTTCACTTGCTGACAATTTGAACACTTAGCCATAAAGTCCGCCACACCCCTCTTCATACCATTCCACCAATAAATTTCCTTGAGATCGTGATGCTTTTTCGTAGAACCTGGGTGTACGGAATACTTGGAATTATGAGCCTCTACCATCACCCTTTCTCGGAGATCATTCACATCTGGAACACATAACCTCTCTTGACGCTGCAAGACACCGTCATCATTGAGAATGCTGAAGTCTTGTGATTCAAAATTGCTTCCCTCAATTGTGCCAAAGCTGGATCCCTGAATTGCTTTCCCTTGATTTCAGCTACAAGCGAAGATTCTGCTCCATTACTCATCACGACATCCCCTTCATCTGAGGTCGAACGACAGACCCTCAGACTAGCCAACTGATGAACTTCCCGAGCCAAAAAATCTGTCCGACTTCCAAATGTGACAAGCTACCCATGGATTTCCGACTAAGAGAGTCGGCTACCATATTCTCCTTCCCTGGGCAAAATATTCATATCATAGTCCTTGATCAATTCTAACCACCTCTGCTGCCATAAGTTCAACTCCTTCTGCTTGAATAAATACTGAAGACTCTTGGGGTCTGTGAACACGTCCAAATGGACCCCATAAAGATAATGCCGCCAGATTTTTAATGCAAACACAACCGCCGCGAGCTCCAAATCATGCATCAGATAATTATTCTCATGATTCTTGAGCTGCCTTGACGCATACGCTATGACTTTACCACATTTCATCAACACACACCCCAAACCGAACCTCGAAGCATCACAATAAAACATAAATCCCTCTGAACCTTCTGGCAAGGTCAACACTGGTGTCGAAGTCAATCTCGATTTTAATTCCTAAAAACTCTTTTCACATGTATCGGACTACTGAAACTTTACTGCTTTCTGCGTCAGCTTAGTCAATGGGGAGGCGAGAGTAGAGAATCTCTCCATGAAGCTCCGATAATACCCAACTAGACCCAAGAAATTATGAATCTCTGTCAAGGTCGTTGGCCTAGGCCAATCCTTTACCGCTGCAATCTTTTGGGGATCAACCCGAATTCCTTCCCTGGGAACAACATGGCCCAAAAAGGTCACTGATTCTAGCCAAAACTCACATTTTGAAAAATTTGCATACAATTGGTGCTGATGAAGAGTCTGCAGAACTGCCCTGAGGGGATTAGCATGATCCTCCTGACTCCGCAAATAAACAAGAATATCATCAATGAAGACAATCACAAAGGAGTCAAGAAACGGTTTGAAAACCCGATTCATAAGGTCCGTAAAAGCTGTCGGGGCGTTAGTTAGCCCAAAAGACATTACCAGAAATTCAAAGTGCCCATATCAGGTCCTGACGGCAGTCTTAGGAATATCCTGCTCCCTGAGTTTTAACCGATGATACTCAGACCGCAAATCAATCTTTGAGAAGAACTTAGCACCTTGCAATTTGTCGAACAATTCATCTATCTGAGGCAATGGATACTTATTCTTGATGTTGACCTTGTTGAGTTGCCGATAATCAATACATATCCGAAGCGATCTGTCTTTACTTTTTACAAAAAGAACCGGTGCGCCCCAAGGCGGCACACTTGCCGAATGCAACCCTTTTCTAATGGATCTTTCAATTGTTCTTTCAACTCCCTTAGTTCTGCTGGCGCCATCCTGTAAGGTGGAATAGATATTGGTTGCGAATATGGCTCTGAGGTGGCGTCCGCAACCCGAACCAAATGATAGATGCACCCTTTCCTGATCATCTTTGAGGCCTTAAGGTAGTAAATGAATCTACCTCTTGGCGCAACATTATTCCCCTCCCACTTGATAACTTATTCGTTAGGAAACTCGAGCCTCATAATTCTGGTTCGGCAGTCGAGTTTAGCAAAGTACGAATAGAGCTAATCCATCCCCATAATTACATCAAAATATACCATTCCTAACTAAATAAGATCGGCCGAGGTATCCCGATCACGCATCATGACAACACAATTTCTATAGACTCGGACGGCCGCAATAGAATCGCCAATCGGAGTCAACACAGAGAATGACTCGTGAAGTTGTTTGGGTTCTATCCCAAAACTTGAAGCAATAAATGGAGTAACATATGACATAGAAGACCCGAGATCAAGAAGATCATAAACATCATGTGACTGAACAGTGAGAATACCTGTGACCACATCTGGGGAAGCCTCCGCATCCTGGCGACCACTCAAAGCATAGAACCGACTGCGTCCTCCTTGACCCCATTCTCCACCCCTAACTGTACCGCGCCCTGCTGGAGCTGGAGGGCGTGCCGAAGATGTAGTGGCTGAAGAGCTGGATGACTAAGTAGTACCCCTACCCGCGCCCTGACTGGGTGCACGACAGTTTCGCTGGATATGGACTCTCTCTCAATATCTATAGCATACCGGATATCCAAGTAATAAGGATCAATATGAAATCTCCAACACTTAGGGCATGGGACCCTCTGCTGCTGCTGGAACCTCTCACCCAAACGACCCGACTGATGGAACCTCCTGCTATCTGAAACGGGTCTAAAACGACCTCCCTGCTGATAACTGTGCCTTGATGGCAGCGCACTAGCTGAGGACTGAGCATATGACTGAGATGGCCCTGATGATCCTCTCTCAAAGGCTGATCTCACACCTCCAACTGAGCTCCCAGGGTTGCCCGCTGACAGGGCCCTACTACCGCTCTCTCTCTCCATCCTTATTTAAAATTTTCGAGCCTTTGTAGCCTAGACGAGTCCCACTATTTTCCCATAATTCATATCTGAATGCAAGGCACCTGTAGCAGCTTCATTAATAACCAAGGGACCAAGGCCCTGAACAAACCGATGAACTCTAGCCTCCATAGTCGGCATCATGTGAACAGCATATTTGGACAAGCGCACAAACTCCATATGATACTTCTACACACTCAGTTACCCTGGTTAAGGACCTCGAACTCCGTAGCATAGGCTGGCATAGTCTCGGCAGGCAAGAAATGATCCATGAAGGCATCAGCAAACTCATCCCACTTTGCCGGAGGGCTCGCCTCCCCACGGGAACTCTCCCACATCTCGAACCACGAATACACTGCTCCATTTAACTGATAGGAAGCCAACTCAACCCCCTCGGTCTCTGTAGGCCTCATAACTTGGAGGGTCTTGAACTCTTGAGGATCAGCCCCTAGGTCGGTGCATGTGAACTCTAGAGGGGCTAACCGCAGAAACTGGTTGACACTGGAACCTGAAGAATCCCCTTACTCGCTAGAGGCATCATGCGATCTTTGGGCCTCGGAGGCCACTGACTGGGTTACATCTGAATAGCTCCCCTGAGGTCCCCATCAGAAATACCGGGACCGGAAGCTGGGAGTGAAGAAGGATCAGGAACATCAGCGGGAGGGACTGTAGCACCCTCTGTTGGAGCAGGAATAAGAATATCCAGGCCTGGAATGGAAGAGTCAGGCCGATTCAGGGCTGGGGAATCATCATCCCCCGCACCATCAGATAAAGAATTCACGGCCACTCCTAGGGTGGCATTGGCCTCTAGGCCGGGTCGAGCTTTCTTCTTGGGTGCCATTTACTTAAAGTTGGAACAATGCACGAGTTAAAGATAGACAACCTCACCTTTCACCACGTCGCACGATATAGAATAGCAATAAAAGGGTACTTTCCTAAATGTCCATGCAGCCCCCTAATTATAGATGTGGTCGAAAACACACCGATAAGAAAGGCTCTACTAGACACGACTCCGAGACATCCTAGGACTATTTTAAAACCTTAGGCTCTGATATCAAGTTTTTCACGCCCCAAAACCGAGGTGACCGGTACCTAACCGGGTGAACCCGATCAAGCGAACTTGGATTGTCTTTCCTACCCAACGCGTTTCCCCCGTATATACAATGCACCATATTCCATATGAAATAACAACTTAGGATTTAAGAGTGGATTTAGAAACTTAAATTCATTTCTCTTATAGCATTTTAATAATTTGATTCCCAAAGAATACACAATACATACATAAGTTTCCAATGCGGAACACGATTTCCGAATACGTACAGTGACTACCCAAAATACATATATACACCCGCATCATGTCTACGAAGCCTCTACGAATACTAGAAATTTATACAATACGTTGCCGGCAACAAGGCCCCGGCTATACCTTACAATACATAATAGACTCAAAAGAGATGGCATAAATTACACACGGCCCCGGGAGGAAGTGGGGCTGACAAATACTTACTGAAGGATGAGGAGGAGGCACCACTAACGGCGAACTGAGCTACCTGCTATGCACCCACGTACATTCATATAAAAGATGTAGCGCCCCCAGCAAAAGGGACATTAATACTATGGAATAGTGCTAGCATGTATGAGCAAACTTTACTCAAAGGAAAATAAAGAGATGCACAGATAGAAAGCAGTTAAAGGAACCAACACGTAGTGCACAGTGATATAAAAACAAGTACAATTGAGAGCCTTACAGATTCTAATTTAAGCACAATCACATTTCAGCTTTATTACATTCTGTTGCGGCGTGCAACCCGATCCTACCTTAGATTTTACACTCCACCCTTATTTACTTCGTGTTGCAGCGTGCAACCCGATCCCAGCTTACATTTTACACTCCACCCTTATTACTTCGTGTTGCGTCGTGCAACCGATCCCACCGTACAATATTACACTTCACCCTTATTACCTCTCCACCCTTATTACTTCATGTTGTGGCGTGCAACCCGATCCCACCAGACTATCACATTTCATAGCAAACAGTAACAACCCACAATTCAATCAGAGGGCTTCATATCATCAAGAGTACAATTTCATAACACCCAAACAATCATGTTTTCACAATAGTCTTTATCATCCATTAATTCTACCACCAAGGTATTCATCAACAAGAATTTAAATTTATTACAACCAACAATCCATATGAAGTTAATCCACAATAAACCTTGCAGACGATGAGTCATATATGATATTTCCATGGTTATTTAGTTCAATTAGATCAATTCACAATTCCCCTTCATCACTTGTTGCATAGCCCTTATCATTTAGATACATTTACACATTTGGGTTTGTCATCATTCTTTCATGCCAACATACTCAAGCATTTAACAAACCTTGCACATGTTAAAGTAATCACATAGAAGTCACCTTTCACAATCTCAATTATCATGATAATCGACTAAGACAAATCAGAGAATGCAATCTCACACCTCAACAAAACCGGGCAACAAATTCACATATAGTCAGCAAAAAATTCATACCAAATGTTTGGACACCAACAAGGTGACTCTACGAAGATAAAAGTTAGCCATACATACCTCCAGTCGTCCCCTTTTTAATTTCTATCACAATTCACTGGACCGTCTAGCACCGTCAATCTATTCCACAATGTGACATATTTCACTTAGAATTAGGAATCTTGTACTCCATTGAGCATTTTATCAAACACTATGTGACCATTTAGACTACTAACCCTCTTTTGAGAATAGTTACCCAAACTTGTTCTTCCCTTTACTAGATTATGGGATTTAATTCACATGCATGCAAGATTTCACTTTTTATTTTCAAGAACCAACCTATGTGTGTTTTATTCTTACAGAAAATCAGGGAAATTGGGAAAATAGGGTGAAGACTTACCTCTTTGAGTGAAGAAGATGACAATAACTTGACAATTTCCGGGCTTGAGTAATTTTGGAAAAATCAAATTGGATGATGTTGAAACCTTGTCTCTCAAGAACTCTCTCCTTCTCTCTGTATTCTTGGTCAGAAATTCGTTAAAAATTAAGGGAAGGGGTGTTTTATAAAATAGGGTCGAGTTTATTTAGAAAATAGAAGCCCGGCATAGGAATGCAGTCAAGAATGCGATCGCATTCCTATCGCATAGTTGGCCTTCCACTGGGCCAAAAATGGGAACTACACTGCCCAGGTATGCGATCACTATGCGGTCCGCATACCTGTCATAAGATCGCATAGTGCGTCGCATAATCTTCCTCAAAAAAAATGATGAGGAAAGAATGCGACAACTATGCGATTCGCATACCCAAAATCCGATCACATTCTGAGTCGCATAGTTGTCCTCAATTCGGACAGGCTACTGTCCAGGTATGGGACCACTATGCAGTCCGCATATCTGTTATGGATCGTATAGTGTGTCGCATAACGCACAATTCATGGAAAATATAATCTTTCAACTCTGGGATACTTTTATTCAAAATAGGATCGTTTTAAGAATTTCTAGAGTTATAGCAGCACAGGGACCTATTCATGCATTATCTTAGACATAGAAATTTTACGGGTCTTTACATAATGAATCCTATAGTCATGCTTTTTAGGTGATTATTAGCATCATATAGGCATGATCTCTAAACTATTTGCGTCTGGGAGTGAAGTAGCTTGGAATGCAGAATTGTTCATTTGTCTATATAGGCATGCTTTCTAGACGAACTGTATGACAAAAGAAGAATAGTAGCGATGACAACTTGGATTATCTGAATTGAAATCCCAATGACATGGTGTCTGGACGAGTCAAGTGATTGAAAGAAGTACGTTAAAGCATGCATTTCTAGTCATTTCACCTAGTTTATATCGGCCTGATATCTAAGTGCAACAAATCCAATTTCAGACCTTATAGGCCTACTTACAAACATTTGCAAGTTAAGGAATTATGTTAACCCTAGGTCATGCTTTCTAAGTGGATAGACAAGTTAATCGACAAGTTGTGTAGACAATTCTCAAAGTGGGATATGAAAAGAAAATAAACAATTAGAGCTCTATAGACATGCTTTCTACCCATTCATGCAAAGATAGGGTATCACAGCCCCCAACTTTCACTAATCCCCAGCTGTTTGTTTACAAGTTATTACATGCCCAAGAAGAAATGATACATGATGACAAATTAAAGTTTGAACGAGTACAATCCAAATGAGGCAATTACAGGCCCAATAGAGAAACAACCCAAGGATGTCCCCAGGACTTCAATGGTCTTAATCTTCGCACAACTGCAAACCCAAACACTGACTTACCATAGCAACCTACGTTTCATGCTCAAACCTAACATGTATGGCCCAACACTAGGCCTAACGAATAACTTACTTCCCCAAACACATGCCAAATTTAGCCATACAGGTGACAAAATACTCATAGAATTAATTAAACAACTTAAACACTTGGTTCTTAAATTTGTAGCTAACAACAGCTCTAGCCAATAGATATAAACAAGATCGGGCTAAATTGAAAGGGGTACAAGGCACATATAAGGCAAGTTTATGCTTTTAATTCCAGAAACAAAGTTTAAGAGTGACATGATGGACCACCATAGGATAGTAAAGCATTTCCAAGAGTTTCAAAATGAAGCATGATTCAGAATCAACCTAGAGAACCTTAGATGAGGGTCTTGTAGAATCAGACAAGAAACAAGCAAAGAACAAACATCTCATGAATGTATCTATCATGAAAAGTAATGAAAGGAATGACATAACATAATAAGTTCATGATCAAGCAATTACTTAATTAAGTAGGGGAAAACTTTAGCAACTGATAAATCAGCCATAATATAAGAGGCATGCCAATTTTCAGAAGAAAGACAGAGAAGCATTAGACTTGGTGCTACTTGGCCCATATAGGAGTAGAGTCTATTTATTTCATCCTAAAGTCTTAGGCATTATTAGAGAATACTAGATTGAAGACAAAATTTCAGAGAGTACACATTAAGTAGCAGGAAAGCGTGCTTGGCATGGAATTATGATCAAATATAAGATTTAGGAAATGTCAAGTTGCACATGAATGATTCCATAGGGATTAGAAAACATTCCAGGCATGAATTGGTTTAATCAAAAGATTTCAGAACAAGGCAGAGAAGTAAACTCATGCCAGGCAGCAAATATAAGCATTGAGGCAAATATAAGCATTGAACACATGTAATAGATATATTAGAGTTGGGAATTTTAGGCAAGTTCAAATGAATGAAAAGTTCAAAGTCATAAAACAACTTCAGAGCCAATAAAACTGCAAATAGAGATGGCATAAAAACATATTGATTTCACAGAAGTTTCAATGACATGAGTATACAGAATGTGAACACAAATGAAAGAGTATGAAACTGAGAAGTCCAAAGAACTTACCAGTTACCAAATGATCCCAGAAAGGTCGAACGAAAATGAATCGGGGGCTAACCCCGAGATTATAAAGAAGCTCGAGGAATTGATGAAACAGAGGGAATTAGGGGAGAAGAATATCGAGGCCAACGATAAAAAGGTGGATACCTACAATTCCAGGGTATATCAAATATCAGGAGCACAACCGACATTGAAAGGATTGGATTCCAAGAAGTTCATGCAAAATCCCTTTCCCCCGACAACAGCTCCAAAACCGATCCCCAAGAAGTTTCACATGCCCGAGATTCCTAAGTAAAATGGAATGACCAGTCTGAACGAACATGTCACCTCTTACACATGTTCCATCAAAGGGAATGATCTAGAGGATGATGAAATTGAATCCGTCTTATTAAAGAAATTCAAAGATATCTTGTTAAATGGAGCCATTATATGGTATCACAATTTACCACCTAGTTCTATTGGTTCTTTTTCTATGCTTGCAGAATCTTTCATAATGGCATACGCCGGAGCCATCAAGGTCGAAACCAGGAAGTCAGACATTTTCAAGGTAAGACACAAGGACAATGAAATGATCATAGAATTTGTATCTCGATTCCAAATGGAACGGATGGACCTACCACCTGTCGCTGATGATTGGCCGCTCAAGCCTTTACCCAAGGGCTCAATGTTCGAAGCTTGGTGCTTCACAACAGTTGAAACAAAATCTGATAGAGTATCCATCTATTAATTACACCGATGTGCATAATTGGTACCAATAAAAAATCAGGGTCGAAGACGATCAACTTGGGGCTCCTTCCCGGTCTGTTTATCCTATCAGACCTGTTGACATTATCAAGAGAGATATTGACCGGGAACCAAGGTCGAATAGAGATCGGTATCAAACATATAATGGGGATCGCAGAGGCAACGGGTTCGGGTGATATTCCGTGAGAAACTAAAGGAGAAATGATCAAGGTAAGAACAACAAGAGACTTATGACCAAAAAATGACTTCAACGGGTCCATCAGGCCCAAAGACGCACCGAGGCTATCTGAATACAACTTAAATATTGATGTTGCTGCCATTCTATCAACTATCAGGCACATCAAAGATACCAAATGACCTCAACCTCTACAGACTGATCCAACCTAAATGGATCCTAACCAGATATGGAAGTATCATGGCACTCACAGTCATAGAACCAAAGATTGTCGACATTTGAGAGAAGAAGTAGCTCGTTTATTCAACAATGGGAACCTCCGTGAATTCTTGAGCTATCGAGCCAAGAATCACTTCAGGAATAAGGATTCTAACAAATAGGCATAGCAAGAAGAAGCTCATCACATCATCAACATGATCATCGACGAGGTTAATATCCCATAGGGGCCGATGTTTAAACGCACCAAGGTATCCATCACTAGGAAAAATTAACTCGTGACTATGTATCGGAAGGAACTTTATCTTTCAACGATGAGGGCGTATAAGGGATCATACAACCCCATAATGATGCACTCGTAATATTTGTACTCATGATTAAAATTCAAGTTAAATGTCTGATAATTGATCCAGGTAGCTCGGCCAACATCATTTGGTCAAGGGTCGTGGAGAAGCTTGGTCTACTAGTAAAAATCGTACTCGCAGTCTAAGTCGTGAATGGATTCAGCATGATATGCGGAACAACTAAAGGGGAAATTACATTACCATTCAATGCCGCTGGTACCATCCAGAAATCAAAGTTTTATATAATCGAGGGTGGCATGAGATACAACACCCTGTTTGGGAGGCCATGGATCCACAACACGAGGGCAGTGCATTCGACCCTTCACCATGTGTTAAAATTCCCGACGCCAGGAGGGATTAAGGCGATATACAGGGAACAACCGGCCACAAAGGAGATATTTGCAGTTGATGAAGTAATTCCGATATCAACACTTGCAACATCAAAGGAGCCAAGGTCAGAAGAAAAATAAGGGGCCAAATAGCAACCAACGACGCCAGCTTCGATCCGACCAGATGAGGTGGGGACTGATGAAGATGACGATTATGGGGTCCCCCAATCCTTTATAGTCCACGATGATTCCAATGCTACAAAATCAATGGTCGAAGAGCTAACGCCATAGTGATCGAGCATCTTCCTAATCGAAACGTATACCCGGGCACGAGGTTAACTCTTGAGCTCAGGAAAAACCTCATTCAATTTCTTATGGCTAACATCAATTATTTTGTGTGGTCCCATATTGACATGATACGATCCCCTCCTCCCGGAGATAACCACCCACAAGCTTATCATGGACCCAAAATTCCATCCAGTTAAGAATAAATGAGGCCCCAGTCCGAGGTCAAACACACTTTCATCAAGGACAATGTATCTAAACTCCTTAAAATAGGTTCCATTTGAGAGGTTAAATACCCGAATTATTTTGCCAACGTAGTGGTAGTCCCTAAAAAGGGGAAAAAACTAAGAATGTGTGTAGACTATAAAGATTTGAAAAAGCCTGCCCGAAGGACTCCTTCCCTCTGCTCAACATCGACCGCATGATCGATGCCACAACTGGCCACGATATCCTTGTCTTTCTCGATAACTGTTCCAGGTACAACCAAATACGGATGGAACCAAATGATCAGGGGAAAACCTCATTCATTACCAAGTACAACACGTACTGTTATAATGTAATGTCATTCGTACTTATAAAACGTCGCTGCTACTTATCAACGCTTAGTAAATCGAATGTTTGAGGAACAAATAAGAAAATCGATGCATGTTTATATTGACGACATGTTGGTTAAGCCCCTGCGAGCATAACACCATTTAAAATATTTGCAGGAAACTTTCAGTATTTTGAAGAAGTACAAGTGTGCGTTCGTAGACGGATCAGGTAAGTTCCTTGGGTTCATGGTATGCGACCGAAGAATCGAGATCAACCCCGACATATCGAGGTCGTCGAATAAGAGTCACTGATTCTTCTTGCTGCTAAAAAAGAAGAACAACTTTTTGTGAACTGTAGATTGTTAACGGGCCTTGGAAGAGCTCAAACGATATTTATTGAGCTCGATGTTGCTTCATAAACCAAGAGCAGATGAGCAACTATACCTGTACTTGGAAATATCATAAATAGCGGTAAGTTCGGTCCTAGTTCAGTAAGAGAAAGGTACACAATTTCCAATTTATTATTTAGCAGGACCCTAGGAGAAGCCGAGACTAGATACCCTCATTTAGAAAAACTGGCGCTCACTTTACTAAGCGCCTCTAGGAAACTAAAAACTTATTTTATGCGTCATACCATGTGTGTTGTAACAACTTGCCCATTGCAAAATATTATGCACAAACCCGAACTCTCAGAACGATTGGCCAAATGGGCCATTGAAATCAATGGGTAAAATATTGATAATCGACCCCGAACAACCATCAAATCTCAAAGTTTGGCATATTTGGTGGCCGACTTTATGCCGGCCCTAATGCCCGAGGTCGAACGAGAGTTGATAGTGAACTCAAAGACGTCCACGGTAATCTGGACCCTCTGTAAGCATGATGCCTTTAACGAAAAATGGTCCGGACTCGGCATCATTTTAAATCGACCAATAGAAAATGAAGTTAGACATTCTAATAGACCCAATATGAGGCTATGATTGCAGGTCTCGAGCTAGCCAAAAGCTTGGGAGCTGAGGCGATCGAAGATAAGTGCAACTCGCTCCTCGTGGTAAACAAAGTTAATGGAACTTTCTAGGTGAGAGAAGAACGAATGCGAAGGTACCTGAATAAGTTACAGGTAGCATTGCACCGGCTCAAGAAATGGACTTACAACACATCCTCTGGGATCAAAATAGTGAGGTTAATGCTCTAGCTAACTTAGGATCATCAATCAAAGACAACATGCTTAATTCGGGAGCAGTGGTGCAACTCATAAGATCAGTGGTAGATGAAGGTCATGCCGAGATAAACTATACAAGCCTGGCTTGGAATTTGAGAAACAAATACGTAGAATATCTAATAACCGGCAAATTGCCCTCGGATCCAAAAGAATGAAGGGCCCTTCATATAAAGGCAGCCCGATTTTGTTTTTTCGAGGATGGAACTTTATTCAGGAGAATGTTTTATGGTGCGCTACAATCGATGTGGGACCTAGAGATACAAATTACATTGTGAGGGAAATTCACGAGGGCAACAATGGAAATCATTCATGCACCGAATCATTGGTTTGTAAGGTGATCAGAGCAGGTTACTACTGGATCGTGTGCGACAACGGGATCCTATCAAAAGGTGACCAAATTTCTCGAAGACCACAAAATCAAAAGGATCCTATCAACGCCCTACAACCCTAGTAGGAACGGACAAGCCGAATCAACAAACAAAACGATACTCCAGAACCTAAAAAAGAGGTTGACCGAGGCCAAAAGAAAATGGAAGGAAATCTTGCCCGAAGTTCTTTGGGCATATCGTACGACTTCGAAGTCTAGTACCGGGGCCACTCCATTCTGATTGGTTTATGGAGCCAAAGCTTTGATAGTGGTCGAGGTCGAAGAGCCAAGAATCATATTCCGATATGCAAGAAAGGAATCAAATGACGAGATCATGAATATGAGCCTAGAACTATTAGATGAAAAGCGTGAGGCCACCCTTGTTCGGTTGGCTGCGCAAAAGCAGCGGGGCGGGAGATATTAAAATAGAAGGATCAACCTTAGGTACTTCTACGTCATGGGTTTAGTGTTAAGGAAGGTCATATTGAACACCCAAAACTCGAACGAGGGAAAATTGGGGCCGAACTAGGAAAGGCCATATCATATCATCGAAATAACCAGAAAATGATCTTACAAGATCGGGACGATGAATGGTGAACAACTACCAAGCAATTGGAATGTAACTCACCTAAAATGATATTACTGTGACGGAACGACCCCATTTATTTTCTTTTGTTTATATTTCAGACTAACTCTTGCAGGTAATCGACGAGGAAAAGTACGAGATCTTAGGTCTGAAAGCGCGTGTTGCACTCTTTTTCCCTTGAACCAGCTTTGTTCCAAATGGGTTTTCTGCATGAATTTTAACGAGGCAACAAGTAAATTGTGCTAACTTAGAACCGAAGACCGACAACAAACTGGTAACATCGATTAAAACAGTATTCGAGGCCTCACTTAGATCAACCTCGAACACTGGGGGGAATTACCCTCTGATAGCAACTTTATCATGGTAAGAGATTTCATAATTGAATGTCTCGATCAATAATATTCAATGTAAGGGCCAAACGGTCAAATAAACCGTGCCCACGTACACTGCTCGAACCCTATCTCAAAGCATGTACACATACATCCATATTATGCACAAGAATAAAGAGAAGTGTCTTCCTTGCGATCATGTTATATTTCAATTTCTTCTTTACATTCCTTAAATAATTTCCTACTTCCGATCCCCTAAAGGTAACGAGCCCAAGGGACATTTATAACCAGAGTTTGAATGATCACTCTCTCACTCGGGGACTGCCATTCGAAAACAATCTCGGACGACCCAAGCTGCTAGACGTCGGGGGCATAAGACCTATTAGGTAGCCCCAAAATTTTAAAGGCCACGGCCACCCCTGCTCGAGGACTGTTATCTTGGTCAAGCCCGGATAACTCGGGAAAGAAAGTCCAATGGGCGGCTCCCAAACTAAAGGCTACAACCACCTTAGGGAAATGATTTCGGTATCACTGAATCCCTACAATGACTTAACATAAAGTAACATTAAAGGAAACGTTTGTTCGAATCTTCGAACATAACCTACTTATTTCATGCTAAGGCATTTCAATCTTTCGAACACAATTGATAAAATAAAGGAAAAATCCGAAAGCTGAAAGGGAAGAAAACCTTGTACATATTTACCAAAAAATCTTTTACAAGGGAAAATGGCTCTGATACAGAAATTTACAATAACCAAAACGACAAATAAGACATCTAAAAAGATCCTAAGTGACCTAATCTTCACAGGGATCCACATCGTCGCCTTTGAGGCCTTCACCACCTTCGGGCCCATTCGAGTCTTTAGATCCCTCAGAATCTTCCTCCTTGGGATAAGCCAGCTTCGTGGCCTTGACCTCAACTACCTTGTCATTCTCGATCTCATCCAGTAGGTCAAAGCCTTGAGGTTGAACTCCTTCAATGGGCTCCCTTCGGGATTTCCACCTCATGTGTTCCACCAAGTTTTTCGTTTAGACCTGAGTTGCCTCACCATCGGCCTTTTGCTGGCCCAACTACTCATCAGCCTTAGCCTTAACCGCAACAACATCGAAGTTGGCCACCCAAGTTCCTTGGCCAGAGACCGCTAAGATCAGTTGAGACTGGAGCTCCTCGATCTTCTTGGCCTACACCAAGGTTTTTTCTGCAGCCCAGATCTGGACCTCTGTTGAATCCAATTGTTCTCGGGAAATCTCTTTTTTCGAGGCCAGGCGGTTCATATGCTTCTTCCATTCCTCGGCCTCAGCCTTCACCATGTTCACCTCCACCTGAAGTTGCTGTATCTGGTCAAGTCTCTTCTCGACCTGTGGGTTCGGGTCGTTATCCATTGTTTCAGAATCATCATCACTAAATTCGAATACTCATCTCAGTTGCTCATCCAGATCGGCGTGTTCCTTCCGATCCGCTTCTAGCTCCGCCTGGAGTTTGTCACTGAGAAGCTTATAGGTGTCCCTCTTCTCATTTAGTTCCCGAACCTCAACCTCATGTTAGGATAACTCCTCGCGATATCAGAGGAAAGTTTCATGTTGTAGTACCGAGACCTATGAGCACAAAGAAAAGTGCTACGGCTATTTATTACTTAAAATCTAAACTACTTAATAAAGAGGTACTCGAAGTTACCCGATTCAATGGTTGTTGAGCTTCATTGAACATGCATGACTCTTCCACCTCGTCTATGTTGGCCTAGTAATCTTCGGTCACTAAGTACCGGAGAAAGCTAGCAACCCCCACGAGGGCAGAGAGAACCTGTGCATCCTTGGATATAGAGATAAATATTGACTGTTTTTGGTCAAGATCAACACTCAATGTCGGGAATCGATTTACTAACCTCGAGCTCGAAGAAGGTTCACTGGGAAGTAAATTCTAAGCCATCTAAGAAGTTATTGAGTTCTGCCGCCCCTTGAGGCCCCTCGTGCGAACGATCCTTTAGAATACCGGTGTAGCGCCCCCTTTTTCTCGCGAAATCGGGTTTCGACATTTAACAACTCCTTTTTGAGATAAGGAAAAGGAATTGGTTGTTGGAGAGTCGTCACCTAACGGATTAAGGTACCTATAGAAAATAAATTAGATTATACAAGTTTGCATCACCAGAGATCAGGTAAGAGCTCAAATTACCTTGAGGGAAGGTGTTAGGCACCCCTCGAGGTCCACAACTGTGGGTATCGACCGAACTTAACGTATGTGAATTAGTCTAAGGAAGAGAAGAAACTATTTAATATGGATGGGGGAGGGGGGTCCTAAAATTTTTAGCCTATAGGATCACCGCCGTACAACATAAACACTACTTTGTAACTCTCCCAATATGGGGGTGTTACTCTCAATATTCAGCAAGCACATACTATCATCTCCTGCTACTCAATTACTACCTTTGAGTTTTTACCTAAAGCGCTCTAATCAATTCTAATTCGTGCCCTATGCGTGCACTATCCGTCCCCTTACCTAAGGTCCTGGAGGCATTAGGGCCTCTATTTTGGATGGTTCTAGACTAAATCTAGGTTGATCAAAATTATAAAATAGTAGGCGAGAAGCAAAACAATTAGGAATTTTGAAATAAGGACATATATGGGGTCAAGTTAACCTCCACATATAAAGAACAAATGCACGCAACTAATTAATATGTTTTATTAATCATAGAATCCTATAGGCAGGATATGTATGTGATGCTGAACAGGAAAGCGGCCGTATGCAGATTCAGTTTCTTAATGCGAGTGTTAAGACCTACGTATATTTGCCTACTGATTTTAGCTCAGTACAATATATGGGTGTTTCATACGATAATGGATAACCAAAAATCACAAGCATAATTCCAGAATTATTATTTAATCCTATAGGCATATTGTCTAGGTGATTGACGGTGATAATCGAAGAAGCGTATTCAGAATTAGTTAATAGAATCCTATAGGCATGATTTCTCTAATTGAACTAATTTTAAACCTATAAGCGTGATTTATACAAATGAACTGCTTTTAACCCTATAGGCATGACTTCTACAAGTGTACTAATTTTAATCCTATAGGCATGATTTCTATAAGTATACTATTTCTTACCCTATATGCATGATTTCTAGAATTGAACTGATTTTAACCCTATAAGCGTGATTTCTACAAATGAACTGCTTTTAACATTATATGAATGATTTCTACAAGCGTACTGATTTTAATCCTATAAGCATGATTTCTACAAGTGTATTGTTTCTTACCCTATAGGCATGATTTCTAGAATTAAACTGATTTTAATCCTATAGGCATGTTTTCTACCATTAGACATTGTATAAGCAGGAATTTACACATATTGCGCCAGAAAAGAATTAAGACAAATATTGATCCTATAGGCATGGTTGCTAACACACAATTACTGGGCAAATCAATACACTTAAAGGCCGGATTTTTAACAGATCATAGCGTTAGTCCTATAGGCAGGATTTCTAGCATGTAAACACAATATAGAACGTATACAATTTCAACAACATAATATGGAACTTATAAGCAGAACCAACAGCACAAATAGAGACCTTGTAGGCAGGATTTCTACCCGACTTTGCAAATGAAAATAAGAAACCCTTCCGAATTTTACTAAATATCCCATAATTATTGTTACAACATCATTACGGACCAGGTTAATGAATGAATTATAGAATTTCTATAGAGAGCCTACAGCATGCCTAAATACACATGGGCAACCCAGGCCTTCAACCTATAACAGCTCCAAGGCTTATATTCATGGATACACAATAAGCCGTGGTGAATGATTCACCCATAGCACACAGAACCCAAATCTCTAGTGTGTCAAAGTTCCCAAGGGTCTCACATAGATCCCGAGCAGTGCTCACACTAGAGAATAAATTATCAAACATAGTTCAAGAGAGATTAGAAACCAAACCCCAATGTGTTAGAGTTCACAAGGGTTTCACATGGACCCCGAGCAGTACTCACACTAAGGAGGTCAAGGAAAAAACCTAAATGGCCTAAGGATGGGGATTCAGGATAGCACATGCACCACATAAAAGAGTAGGCAATGGCCGAGGGACAGAATTTGAAAAGACATACTTGATTTTAGGAAGCAAATATAGCAGAGTTTAGAACACAAAGTAGTTGATTAAAAAAGACAGCAAGACTTAAATATATAGGCAGAACTACATTGAAAAATTTAGGAAAACAAGTTGGAAAAATTTACATAGTTCTTTATGCACAAATGCACAATACATAACAAGTTAAAGCCTGAAAGGTCTAATTAGGCTATGTGTACATGCTAGTCTTAATAAAAAGCTATGTTTACTCACATCTGGAAACAAACAACATTTAGACATGGTAGGAAAAGATAAACTTGATAATTACCCTAGGGTCAAATAATCGAAGGAACTAGAGATATCTTAGAGACATATTATCAGGGCCTATAATTGATAGGAAAGCCTTAGCACTGGTTCGAACACACCAAAGCAAACATTGCAAAGATTCAGAAGAGGTGAACTTATAGGTATTCTCGTGTTAACATAAGATATTACTTTGGAAGATTTAATGCAAGTACTTAGCAAAGCAACATACATGAAGCAGTTTTAGAAGGTATTAGGCTAAACACTTAAGTGGATTCATATCATTCAAACCAAGAAGGAACTAACAACATTAATTGGAGAACTAAAGAGACTTAAGCAAACGTATAATTGACAAAATCATGCTCAAAAGTGAACTTAGGCACATTGGATCATAGACAAAAGTTACAGATGCATAAAAATAAAATGGAAAAGGTAGGGGACTCACTAGCTAAGCGAGAAAGCAAAAATAGCACCACAGTAGTGAGAACCCCAGAATTTCTGGCCTTGGCTTTCAGCCGGCCAGGAACCAGAGATAGAAGAAGATAAAAAATCAACCACAGAGCAAATCTTAAATTTTTAGTGAGATTGTATTTTTGTCTAAAGGGGGAAAGGGGAGGGGTTTATATAGTGACAGAGATCAAGAAAACAATTAAGGAAAAGTGTGAATCAAACACAAATAAGGCAATATTAATCAAATAAAATCGGATTAGGGGAAAAGAATAAGCAAAGACTAATTTTAGGAAAACAAATTACTGAGAGAATATTCACACACACAATGAATAGAGACATAAATAGAACCAAAATCAGTGAGTCAAGATGATTAAGCAAACAAGATCTAAAAGATTCTAACTCTTAACGCAAGTGAAAAGAAAACGGAAAAATCTAAACAAGGAAAGTCAGATTCACACATAATATGACGAACATAGACAAGAAAACATCCAAAATCGAGGACTCGAACCAATTTTTGTTCGATTTGAAGAAAATCTGTAAACCCTAGTTTTAGGGTAAATCAAAATCATCAAAAATATAGATATAATCATACTCACACGGTAGAATAAATATGTGTAGACGGAATATAGTCTAGATTAAAGAAAATGAGAGACAATCGGACAGAACCAGAATGGTAGTACTTGCCATGTTTAGGCAAGTCTTGAGTAATACCATAGAGAATCAACCAGTAGTGAGAATATACAGATATGGTAAGTAAATAGGAAGGGAATCCTATTAGAAGAGGGATTAGGAGAGGGGATTTGGGGTGTGACGGCTAGGGTTAGGGTTCTTCAGAGGGTGAGAGATTGAGAGGATTCAATGACGGCAGGTGAGAGGGAATGGGGGGAATTAGGGTTAGGGGCTAATATTAAAATAGTAGGTTAACAGGGGGTTGTTGATCTTATGAGATCAATGGCCGGGATTTATAATGGGAGTGGGGTGGGTCATTTGAATGGGTCGCGACCGGGTTAGAGTAATTAGTTGGTTTTGGGATGGGGCTATTGGGTTAGGCATTTTAGGTGTTGGACTGGGGTTATTTGGGCTGGCTGGGGTAGCCTAGGTTCGAAAAATAAGAGGAATCTATTAGTTAAATACCCATTTTTAATTAATAAAATAATTTGTAAAAATGATAAATAAAAATAGAGAAAATAGTATTTGTGCATAAATATGGTTAACAACAATTATTTATCAGTATAAAAATATAAAAAGTTATTTTTTGTATAGATAAAGTAATTATAAGTGTATATGGGCTATTATTGCAAAATGTGCAATTTTTGCCTTAAAAATGCAAATGTAATTATAACAAATGCACCAAAAATATTTATAACCTCGTATGGATGTAAATGATGAACTTAGATGATAAAATCAACGTAAAATATTTTTTTATGCAATTAATGATTATTTATCTAATTAAATATGGGAATAACTTGATTTTAAATTCTTTAAAATTATAGAAAATTAGGAAAAATGCTTGTATGTGTTTATAAATCAAATGACGATGAAAATGTGCTATTTTGAACGTATATATGTATATTTAAAAAATATGAGGGAAAAATTGGGTATCAACAGCTGGCCTCATTAATCATCGAGTAAGAGAATAGAAGAGACCCGGTGAGATCAATCGCCCCAAGCGCATCTTTTGGGGCACTCTCCCTTTCTCGAGGAATATAGGCCCTAAATTTCTCTTCGACCTCCCTAGTGTGGGGCATAGTGGCTTCGCCATACTCCGATTTAGGGACCTAAGTCACTTCCCTCTCAGCGACCTCCCTGGATTCGGGCAATACAGTGTGGGCTCGCACCCAAGCCACTAACTCGGATTCTTCTTCTTCTTCTTCTTCTTCAGACACATCTCTCACTCGGTGTCCTGCTTTGGAACAGGAGATTGGAGGAGGATGATTTCATTTGCGGAAGGGGTCCTCATCGCAACATCCTTCCCAAGGCCTACAAAGAAAAAGAGATAAATAAGCTTGGAAAGAAATCCAAGTGATGTTATTTCTAGGAAAGAATGTTACCGTGAGAACGGGCCTCCCACCGACCTTTTGAAAGTTCACGCCATGCGCGCTTGGAATAGAACTTCTGTGATACGATGCCCTCGATGCACTCCTTGAGTCAGGGAACTACATTCGTCATCTGAGCGACAGCTGCACCACGAAATATCGATTAGGTGAAAGGAAAGGGAAAAACAATAAGCAAAATCTTAAAAGTGAAGTTATACTTACATTTCATGTTCCATTTCTCGGGAAATGGCATTTCCTCGGCCGAGAAAAGATCTGAGGTCTTCACTCGAATGAATCGGCAAACCAGCCTCGGTATCGCTCCTCATCTATGCTTGAGAGTGGGGCCTTAGTAGCCTGATAGGTAAGCTTTATCAATCCCCCTTGGTAGAGTCAGGATCTGTACAGATGCATGAGATGGTCGATGGTGAAGGGCACTTGTTGAGCTTGCTCACGAAGAAACAAAGAAGAATAACAATCCTCCAAAATGAAGGATGAATTTTACCGAGTGTCACTTCATAACTTTTGCAAAAGGATATGATAACTGGGTGTAGAGGGCCTAAGGTGAGGTAATAAGTGTAAGCACTCAAAAAACCCTCCACGTGGGTAGTTATTGATTCCTCGAGTGTAGGCAACACCGCGTGTTTACCAGCCCAATTACAATCTTCCTTTACTTTGGGCAGGAAATCGTCAATGATGGAGCATATTGTTACGCCCCGCAATATTATGATGATGTTACGTCCTTCAGTATTATATCACGATGTGGTTACGCCTTGCAGTATTACATTACGATGATGTTACGCTTCACATTATTAAATTACGACGATGTTGCACCCTTTAGTATTGTACGTTGAATTTGTCATAAGGAAATTGACATCAGTCCAAGGAAAAGATTATTTTGCGATTATAAGCATTATGCTATTTCAAACAAGTGATGAGTAAATTCGTGGAGGCGAGAGGGAAAGCAAGTCAAAGAAAGTGAATTTTTGTCCAAGTTGGCATGTTGGGATAAAATACGACCCGAGCTAAAATACTTGGTATTTTGTGGACTAGTGCCATACAAGGTACCACATGAACATGATAGCAACGTGTATATGATATGTGAAAAGTGAGTAGTATTTTAAATAACTTAAAAATTTTTAATTATGCGGGTAATTGGCTAATTACCGAGTAACGGGACATTACCTAATTAATTAATTGACTATAGGATAAAGTTTAAATCCCCCCAACAAGGGGATTACGTGGAAGCATTTGCCTTAATCTAATTGTGACTCGTGCCTTTGGTCTATTTAATTAGTTAACACATGGACTACTTTTTAGATGAATCTTTAAGAGAGACACAACCTTGAGATTTGTCTCTTGGTGCACTTTCCAATTTAGATGGTCGTCATTTTCCTCTTTAGATTAATTAAGTTTCAAGTGTTCATAGTGTTGATATTTCTTCTACTAGAAATTTGTACCACACATATAAATCTTGATTGGAGTAGTTCCATAATTATGAGAAATGGTGTATCTTTAGCCACATATCTATCCAAAACTGAGTCGCTTATTCACCCTTTGTTCTTGTTGATTTTCTTCATGTTCAAAAATTTTGTTGAAGAGCAAAGAGGATATTCAAGACAAATTGGAACCCCTTTGGGATGACGGATTTTTCTCTACTCTAGGTATGTTAAGTCTATCCCTTCTTTCTTTTTGGCATGATCCAAATTATATTGAAGAAACGAGGAAATACACAGTTTTTATAAATTACCTTATTCATAGAAATAGTAGGGGTGTCTATATTCTTGATTCCCCATGAGAATTATTATTATCTTCTCTTCATGGGGCTCGAAAATATGTATGTTGGTAAAGTTTATTTCATGATATTAATTAGAGGCATAATGGCCTTATGACGTACCGAGAGATTTTATTGACATATTTCATATGCATTTCATGCATTTATATATGCATATTGACCCATGACCAGATTGCATTATATACGTGTATATATGTAAATATATGTATATAGGATATTTGAAAAGGTTATGGCGTTATATACGCACCACCACCTGACCAGCTGGTATATGATGATGATGTTGCCCACAGTTGCTGGAATATTATTCAAACGGCGTTATATACGCGTATATATATATATATATATATGTATATGGGATATTGGAAAGGTTATGGCGTTATATACGCACCACCACCTG